>JAVSCE010002630.1:0-135062 GCA_032199065.1 Smutsia gigantea
ATTCATGTTCTTGCCTTTATTTAAAATTTTGATATTTTGTCCACTGTGGAGTTTTTTTGTGTGTTAATATTGATTATTGAAGTTATGCATCAAAATGTTATTTATCCTGATTACTGAGTTTTTGGAGTCCCCTTAAATGGTGTATTTGAGGCTAATGCCTCATGTCCTACCCTTATCTGAGCCCTGGTTTACTTTCTTCTGTATTCCCAGTACCTAGTACAACACTTGAGTTACAGTAGATGCTCAGGAAATGCTCATGAATGCAAGAATGGTGGAAAAATAAATGGATAAACTAACAGGTGATCTGTCTTGGAATTAAAAGAAGGGATAGTTTGGGAATCAGCACAGTCAGCCGCTGAATTGTAAGGCCAGGGTTCATAGTGGCCCAGTGTACTCAGCATCTTTGGGTCTTACAGTGGGGACATTCCTGCATGGACACTTTACAGAAGCCTTTTCCAAATGGATCCTTGTCTGTAATCTTCTTAAATGACTGTGGTATATATATTTCATCTTTTAGGAGTATTCATAGTGCCCTCTCTTTATCAACAAATATCTGTTAAATACATACCTTTTCTTTTCTTTTTAGAGGTCAGTGTGTATGCTTGCTTATCAGCAGCTATGATTCATTTAATTTCTCACAGAGTGCTTTCAATGATCACAGCAACCTATTGAGGTAGTGGATTTTTTGTTTTTATTTTATGTATCTCTTAGAGGTAGAAATGGAGGCTGATCCTGGTTTTGAGTGGTAAAGCTAGGATTTCAGTCCAGGTGTTTCTGGCTCCAAAGCCCTTTCTCTTCCCAGCATTGAAGGCATGCTTGGAGATGAAGGTGTTTTCCTGATAGTGACTTGAACTGTGTCCCAAAAGCAGAGGAACAGAGTGAGGACTTTGGAACTGCCCTGACCTCTGCCGATAGGATGAGCTTTCCTAGAGAGGTAGGTGGGAAAATCCCATTGATGGAACAGGTTGCTCCAGGCTTGCAGAAGTGTCTGGACTGGGTGTCCCTGTTTCTGCACCCTCTTCTGGAACTGACTCTCATAGGGACCAAGAGCCAGACCCTCTTCATGACAGCGAGCAGAGACTTCAGGTGCTTAGGAAAGCAGCATGCATTTCAAAGCAAGTGCAGGGCAGGCATCCAGGCAGTCTTTTTTCCTGGCCTGGGTTTGACCAGGATTTTAAGCAAATCAAACACTCTGGGCTTAATCTTTTCTTCTTTAAAGAGGGGCTTATTCTAATATCTACCACTTACCACCTTTGTTGACAGTTGTCAAAATGATATAAAGAAAAAGTATATGCAGGTTATAAATATCACCTATGCAAAATTTAAATGTTAGGGATTTGTTCCAAAAGAAATACAACTCTATTTCAAGGGATCAAAAAAAGTAAAGATATAAACTAAAACCAAACTATAATGGAACATGGGTTCAGGAACATTACCTTTAATGTGAAATATTGTTTGCATTAAACTGTTCTACTTTTGAAGAGTCTGAGTATCATGAATACTGGCTCAATTTAACCATTTCCTAAAGAAGAAAAGCTACATTTTCAGCACATGGCCTAGAAAATTTAAGTTTTTTTTAAGAATGTGAAGCTTAATAGTTTTTAAGAGGGAACCTTTCAAAGCACAGATTTTCTTATTCAGGACTCTCAATGCCCTTTCTGAACTTGAAAACAGCTAAACACACTTTTAGCAGTTTCACTGAAATAAAAGTAAAGCCTGAAGCCAAGAACTTTCATGCCAAACTTTAAGCTAGAGCAGATTTTTTAAAGTCATGTTAGAAATGTCCGAAAGAATGGGGATTATAATGAAAAATGCTGACCTGTCCTTACCAGTAGGAATGGCAGTGTCACAATAATAATGGTTTCTTCATAGGATTACTCCAGCCTGGCTTAAAAGGATCTCTTGTTTTCCTTTTGTGGTCTAAAGATGGGGCTGTAGATGGGACAGCATGATGTATATTAGGCACTCTATGGAAAGGTTTTTGTTTTGCTTGAACTATTACTGGGGTCATCAGATCTCTGCAGAGCCCAGGCACCTTGCAAGAAGAACTACATAGTTATAGATTCATCAGATTTGGAAGGGAATTCAAGTTGTCTAGATCATTAGTGGCCAGACTGGGCTCTATGAACAGAATTATATAGTCACAGAATCATCAGATTGGAAGGAAATTCAAGTTGTCTAGGCTCTTGGTTGCCAGACTGGGCTCCACTGAACCCCAGAGCCCCACAGAAGGGCGGAGCAGTGTGGGTGGGAGCAGGGCTGTAGAGACTGCTTGTGGTAGTGGGGCCGTGCATGTAGGGACAGGGTGGTCCATACCCCCATTTTAGCCAAAGCATCTCTGCTTTTATATGTTACACACTGAATTTGGCATGAGATTATATTTGCAAAAAGGATTGCATTAATAAAAATACTTCTAAGACTACTGATCTGGTTTAATCTTTCTCTCAGTCCAGGAATTTCCTTTACAACATCTCAGACCACAGTAACTCCTCAATTTATCCAGCCACAGTGACGGCAAACTGTATCAGGGACCACTGAAGAGACTTGGAATCATACCAGTCATTTTAACAGGCAGAATTCAAAACAGGGTTCTTAACTAGGTATTGGGAAAATGAAAAGGTAAAGAAGGGGAGAAGTAACTGCAGGAAGCAAGTGTCACCCCTTGACATGGGAACAAAGGGAAGAGGTGGGAATTATTAAAACTTAGAAGCTCAGAGGAAGGTCAGCTCTCTGAGGAGGAAACTGTGCCGATGAGGCTGATTCTGGGAATGTTGGAAAAACTTCGAACAGGAATAACCTGAGGCTGCCAAGATGAAGGGATGATACTGACAAGAACAGGGCATGGAAGGAGCCAGCCCTTTCTCCCTCCTCCGGTTTTCCTCTAACACAGTCCCTACTGGTGGAGGCTGACAGGGAGTCCCCGGAACTGCCTGGCGAAGGAGGACTGTGGTCGCCAGCATCACCAAGCCCAGCATTCAGATGGCAGTTCTGACGCTGAGTTGCAATAGTTTAATAACCAACATAGGAATTCATCCTTTCCCAAGGTATCCTTGTAAGTTGTTGAATCAGCTTTAGAGGAGAAACAAAGAAGCAGATGAGAAAACAAACCCCTTTCCCTTTGGAAGGAATTTATCTTCCTTCCTAAGCTTTCTTTTCTCCAGGCCAAATATACCCAGTCCTGCAGCACCTCAAGGACATGTTCTGTTGCCATTTCGGTTGTCATCCTTTGGACACAGTTTCCTTCCAGTCTGTCAGTGTGTCTCTTTTAAATCCAGTTCTCAGTTTGTCAGTGCCTTTTGAAAGCCTTGCTATGTATACTTCTTGTTTTAGCAGTTCCACTTCTAGGAATTTATCCTTACAAATTTTTCATGGTCTGCATAGAAATTTAGCTATAAGAGCATTAATTTCAAGGTTGTTGATAATTCTTTTTAAAAACTTTGAAAACCACAAATGTTCAAGAATAGGGGCTTGGTTACAGTGTGGGGTCCTCAGCAGGTATAGTAAGTGATGATGAGGAAGAAAGTTAAACAATATGGAAAGAAAGTCATATTACATTTTTAGGTAAAAAAAGGCAGATTATGAAATGACATACACAGCGTCATTGCATACATATATTTGTAATACATACATATATCCACATTAAAAAAAAGATTGACAGGGTATATACTAAGCAATATGATTGTTGTTTTGAGGTGGAGATATAAAGGATAGTTTTAATTTTCTTCTCCATTTGTCTTTTAAATATTGTTTAAATTAAAATTGTTTTACAATTAAAATATATTTCCTTTTGTAATAAGGTAAAAATTAATTTGGTGCTCAAAATGGATCATAACACTACAGGTATGTTTTGACTAACGCATAGTATTATAGAATTACAGTTTCCCTTCATCTGAAAAATATAGTACCATTAAGACAAGCTAAAATTGCATTCCTTTTCTTTCTTTTTTTCTTTCTTGCAACTGTATCACTTTGTTGATCCATGGCAAGTGTATAATCATTTAAAATTCAATATTTTTTTCAAATAGGGATCATGGTTCTCATGGGGAAGTAGACAGAACCTATCAACCAAGCTTTCTCCACTCCTACAGATTTAAAATATCTTTAATCAGCTTCAGTGAGTTTTAATTTATATTCAGTAGAATATACTCATTTTAGGTATAATTTTCCCTGAAATTTAATGAATGCATATACCTGTGAGACCAATACTCCAGCCCATATGAAGAATATTTCCATCACCCTATGAAGTACTGCTGTGTCAACCTGAAGCCAATCCCTCTGCCAAATGTAGGCTGAGGCTACCACTTCTTTGCTTTCTGTTACTATAGATTAGGTTCGCCTTTTTTAGAATTTTACATAATTAGACTCATTCACTATGTACAATTTGTTCCTAAGATTCATTTATTGTTGCATATTTAGGTAGTTCATTCCATTTTATTGCTGAGTAGTATTCCATTTGTATGAATGTATCACGTTTGTCTATACATTTGTTGGTGGACATTTTGGTTGTTTAGGGATATGGTGAATAAAGCTTCTATGAACATCTTAAAATCTATTTTTAAAACCTGTATCTAGGTAATACATTAATCCTTATTAAATATATTTTATTCATTTAATTTCCATAATGTCAGCTCATCTCAACCTCTTAAAAGTTCAGTTCTGTCCTCTAATGTGTAGTGTGCCCACTACTTATTTGATGACTCTGCCTTTTATATCTTCATTGTGAAATCACATCAGCGGAAAGATTGCTGAAATAGCCAGGAAATTATCATCTGTCCCCTGACTATATGACTTTGAGCAAATCTTTAAATAAGTACTCTGTTTATCTCTGGAGACTCAAGATGATAGTAGATGATCCTCTTAGATTGGCTTTCCCTCTAAAATTCTGTGTTTTGGTGAAAATGCTGGATGACCACCTAGAGGCAAAACCTCATTTACCAAGATCATGGTCACTTTGTAGGCGACCCAGATGGCTGAGACCAGGTGGCTGAAATGTAACCAAGTCCTATGCTGATGATTTAAACTAATGCCATCTAAGAAGAGGTCTTGGTACAGGAGTAGGGCCCTAAACATGGTTCTTCATGATAATGGCATTTCTGAATCACTGGAATAAGGAAAATAAATCCCCTGTGATGTAATAAGGGATCGTTATAAAATATAGAGCTATAAGAAAATACATAAGAGAATATCTAACTAGTTAGAACCCCTCTATCTTTAAAAAGAGGAAGTGAGTTTAGAGATTGACAACTGAACTGAAGAGTTTAGAGATTGCCAAACTGAAGATCGACAATTCAGATGAATCTCTCAAGACTGTGGGCTTGACAGCAGTAGCCGTCTTAAGGCATCATCAAGAGGAGGAGATGAGTGTGTCTAGAGGTATACGAGCCACAAAGGCTTTGAAAATAAGTGTTTAGGAAAGAGAACTAAACTCCCAGAATCTCTGCAACAGAGCCCAGGGGAATAGGACACCCGTCGTGGCTCAGGTGGGGCGCTGTCCCACCCTGAGAGCAGAGCGTGGTTTGGGGCCCACACTGAAATGATGCTGAACCCCTGAGGACTCCTGGTCATGGCACTGATCACCCCTAGCCTGGAGTCAGCTTGATGATAAATGAGCAATAAGACTGTAGCCCCTTGGCTTGGGGAGGAAGGAGGAACCAGCCGCCTGGAAGGGAGATGGAGGCACAAGCGGCAGAGAGTGAGCAAAGTAATTGCAGCGTGCTCCTTGTGCAAATGTAAGTGAATAAAACTGGAAACCTGTACCTTGGTTCTTAGTGTGTTTAATGGGATTCTACAAATGACTTCTTCATGAACTGTTTTGTGTTCTGCATTTTAAGCAAGGGTTTGTGTACTGGTTCACGTAAGATCCACACAGATCAGTCACTGAGCACCTCCTATATGTCAGGTGCTGCCCATATATTTTACATGTCTTAGGTTACTTGAAGTTCCCAAGAAATCTGTAAGGTAGATGCTCAAGGTTATTCCCAAAGCAGAGATTAAGAAACTGAGGCAGAGAGAGGTTTAGTCTTTGGTGGAGCAAGGATTGCAACCCAGGCAGTCTGACTCCAGGACTCCTGTCACCCTGTAGCTGCTATGGCCTGGTCAGGGTTGGAGAAGGCTGCTATGTCACCCAGCAGGGGCCGTTCTTAGTTTCTGCCTTGTGGTTGTGCACTGTCTGTACTTCCCAGGCAGCCTTGCCCGTGTTGCGGCAGCCTGAGAGTCTGTCCATCAGCCCTGTAAGCCTGGGAGTGGAGCTGCAGGCTCCTTCTAGGAGTGAGTCCCAGAGTGTGGTAGCCCATGAGGGCATCAGAATGGCTGGGTGCTCACTCAGAACTCAGCCTCATCTGGTATCTTCTGAATCTGAAACTTGTGAGGGGAGACATGACAGTTGGATGGTGTGACAAATCCCCAGGTGACTGGGGGTATTTGTTGAGGTTGGAGAACCACTGCTTTAAGCATCCTGTATTTAGATGAATGTTACCTATCGGTGCTCTTACACAGCCCAACTGTAGTGATCATTCTTGTAAATTGTTGCAGACAGATGTGTCTCTGTCTCCACTGTACTATGGAAGTCAGGTGGTGAGTATTAGAGGAACAGGTGTGCAACATAAATGGAGTAGTTGCAAGGTTATAAAACTGGCTTCTAATCTGAGATTGGCAACCATTTATTTATTTATTTTTTAAAGAGAGAGATGCTCAGTTAAGGGTTCAAAATTTAAAAAAACAAAGCAATAAACCCAAGCAAAAAAGGATCATAAATACATTCCACGTGTTCTATGGCTAAAGCATATGCTTTTGTTTAAGAGTTATTTAACTACCAATTTGGGCTTTCAGTTCTACTTGGGGCTGTATGTGATCTATAAAATGAGTGTGGCTTTGTTAGGCAGGCTCATGTATGTCACAGGGCTTTTTTGAACTCACTCGACTTTTATAGAAGAAAGAAACTAAGCCATCACAACAGCAGCACCACAGTATAAAAACAAAAAAACACAGTCCTGTCTAGAAAGCCAGTTCTCTGTCAGGTGCAGAAATCTCTGTAATAAGCAGGATGTCATAAAAACAAGTTCATGCTTGGCTAGACTTTTCAGTAAATTGCAAAGAGGAAAATATGTCATGTTTTATTTACAGTGAATGTGTTTTTTACATAGGAACTAATACTTGATAGCTCAATGATCGCCATTTAAAATGTCCCTGGAAGTTTTATAGGAAAGCCTCCCCCCATTGGAAAATTAACCCTATATTGCCCATGTTACTGTTGGACTGAAGATACTCTGACTCCATTGTCATGGGCGAGTGGACCCACCATGAGCTGTACCCACTCTCCACCCAGGGACATTGTGTGCTGTGCTGTCATGGTGCTTGGGCCATCAGCTAAGGGCCACGTAGCATGGCCCTTCTCACAGTAGCCCCAACCCCGTCATGACGGTGAACAGCACAGAGGAGATTTGAGCTGTGTGTGAGCCCATGTCCAGAAAATGGTCAAGCCTGAGTATTATCCAGGTGAACTCTAAGAGAGATCAGCAGCTTGAAAGCAGTCTGGAGAAAGGCTTGGAACTGGAAAGAGAAGATGAAGATCATTAGAGAACACACCCCTGCCCAGCCTTGCTTGGCCTTCTCTAGGGCCTGGGACAATAGGATGCCCTAGCACATGTGTGTATTTTGAGCTCCAGCCTTTATGTTGCACAGAGCCACTGGGTTCATTCTCTGGCCAAAGGGAGTTACTGAGGCAAGTAAATGCTGCCTAATGCTTTTCCTCTTCGGTGTGTTTCTTGATGTTGTATTGCTTATCTCTTGCTTTGTGACAGATGAATTCTTGTGGCTTTTATGAAATTCTCAGGGTGACTCTTATTAGACTATATTAAGAAAGACTTTAAAATTATAAAATTACTGTAGCAATTTTTCTCCCAAAGAATAAAAATATCAAATTAGGAATTGTGGCTTCCAAGAAGTGTGGCAAAGGGAAAACCATTTTATCCTTTCCCCTCTGGTGCCAACAGTCCTGGGAGCAGGTGTCTAGTAGTAAGAGCTTCTAAAATATAACAGTATTGACAGCTGTCTCCTAAGCTTTCGCACAGTACTCTGTTCTTTAGCACTTTGCAAATACCCATGCAGTCCTTTTAAAGTCAGAATTTGAGATCCAGAATAGAAGAGTGAATGCTGATGGAGATTTCAAGGTCATGAATGAATTGGGAATAACTCTTTTTAAACTCTTACTCTAATCCAACCCCAGCATACTCCACTGGCAAAGCTAGTATCAAGTTTGGTTTAGGGACAGTTAACTGATACTAATTTCTATTTCCCTAGGATCATTTTTTGGATCGTTTAAGGGATTCTTCTATACCTTGAAGGAAAAAAAAGAGAGAGAAACTGCAAGATTTTGATTAAGGACATTCTCCTGTGACTTTATTTTCTTTATTCACATTGGCCCAGTGGTTGTATTACAGATAGCTGCTGTGAATATTTCTAAGCATTGTACCTTTGAAATATACCCATAGGTGTTTGAAGTCCATGCCTCCCAGTAATGCATTGTTTCCTTATTTAAATTCCAGGAATGCTCTGTGACAATTGCTAATTCCTGAGTGGAAGTTTTTGGTACATTAGCATGCTTTGAAATTGAAAGGCCTTACAGATCTCTTTGCATAATATTGGTTGAATCATCATTAGCGACTTTTGAAGGCAAAAAAAAAAATAGATCCTGGTGGTGAAAGGGAAAAATAAAATGACAAAGATAGCTGTCATTTTCCTGTGAGCATGCAAATGCATAGCTCTGAGTGTTAATGTACAGATACAGAGAGCAGCAGGTTAGCCTTGCCGCCGTGCTGGGAAGCTCTTTTCTATCGTGGTAGGGTCTCTCGGGCTGGCCCAGGACAGGACTGTAGAAAGCTTCCAAGTAAATAATTGCAGACTCAATAGCACCAGATTAATTAGTTTATTACTTAATTATTTAAGTATTTGAGTGCTGATTACTTGCTTTGGGGTGTAAGAATTTGAATATTTGGGGCAGAGTAATAGCTCTACCCATACTCTTTCACCTGTGTATGAGAGAATTACATAGAGCCTACACAGAAACACACACACAGAATATCACCACCTCCTTTGGGGACTTTGTTTGATTCCAGAGGGTTTGGAGAGACAGTACTTGTGTCTGGGGACATAGTCTTAGATACCTGAGAGATCTTATTTAACAAACAGAATTTCTCAGAGAATATTCCTGATTTTTCAGTTTGCTCATTATTCTTCCCCGGCCAAATCTGAACTACTCATTATCCATTAAAATATTATGCCCACAAGAGGGGAATTCAGCACAGGATGGATTTGTATGGGACCTTCCTATAAGGAGGGGGTTGGCTAACCGAGGAATCTGATGGACTTTTCTATAAAGCTGTTGGAACTATGAATTCTTAACTTCAGCAGAGATAGGACAGAATTAAGATCTAGTATGTAAATATATATATAACATTTTGAGTCAGATAGAATCACTCAAGTATCTTGATTACAGATAAATGCAAATTGGACTAAACGGACTGAGCATACAATGGTTGCCTTGGTGTCTGCCTTGGTGTCTTGGTGCCGTGTGCCCTGAGTCTTCTTCTGGATCCAAGAGTGATGTCACAGGTAGTTGGAGCATGTCCAAAGCTTCTCTTCCTGTCTCCCACAGCCTTTCCCTCCCAGATGCAGACTTTCAGAGTTACACTTAAAGCTGGAGAAGCCAGAGTGTCGTTTTGGTTTTTCTTTTAAAATCCACCATGGTATTTTAGAATGATTCCCAAATCTTTCATAAAAGAGCTTTGGCAAAATAGCAAAACAGCTGTAAAAGGCTCTTGACTAAATTTCGTGGCTTAACTTCCCTGTAAATAAGCATTGCAGCCCAAAAAGCACCCCTCCACACACACTTCCATTTCAAGGTACTTTCCGCCTCCATCTGAGGTAGGCATGCAGTTGAGAAAACCCTTTTGATGTTCCGGGGGGAAAAAATAGCCTAGTATTTGACTGATAGGTTGAGAGACGTTTTAGGTTTTTCAGATGGTAAGTATCTGTGAGAGCCACTGTGGACTGTTACAAACTGAGGGAATGGGCCTTTAGTATGCTTATGGGCCCATGTGCATTTAAATTTAGTAATGATTTTTATATGTAAATATCTTATCTTTAATCCTGCTCTCTCCTGGGGATAGCAGCTGGAAGGTGTATGAGCCTGGGGTTTGGAATGGCTGAGGAGCCAATCCTGAAGCTTAGCTACCAGCTGGGCAGCCTCAGCCTCTCCAATGCTTTTAGGCCCAGAGGCTGAAAGGGGACCCGAAGGAGCAAACTGCAAGTCTCAAAATCTGGAAGACGAGGTAGCCAATTAATTTCCTAACCATAAAATTTTAGAGCTGGCCGGTATCTTAGAAATCTACTCTGCTCAGCAAGTTCTTACATATTCAACAGGGCATTTCTATTGAGCCTTACCTAAGGCCCTCAAGGCTTCATAAAACTTGAGTTTTATAGTATTTCTGCTAATCCCATACATTTATTGGAACTAACTCTACTGACTGGACATGAACAAGCCATTTATTTTTCTGGGCCTTAGTTTTCTATGAGTGAGACAAGGGGGTTGGATTATAGATGATTTCTAAAATCAGTGATCAGACCTGATTTATTGGTTAAGACTGTATTGAGGAGAGAAGCTGAATAGATACAGTGAAGACACACACACACACACACACACACACACACACACACACACACACACTGAGTGATAAAACCCCAAAACCTGAAGTCAAGAAAGAATAAACTCCTCTGACAGCATTCTCTTGGTAATTTTCCACCTTATGTCTAGTCTGTCTCCTTCCATGGTCTCATGGAAGTTGTGGGCAGTTGTAGGAACAGGTAGACTAACTTTTCGATTAGTGACAGATGGAATTGTCTTCTCTGAAATTCTTGCTCTTCGAGCCCCAGAATTTTCTACACTATCTGGTATTTTATTTCTGATCCTACAGATTATACTTGGTCATTGTGAGCAAATTAGAAAGTACAGAAAAATATAGAGGAGGAAAAAGGTACATTCACCACTCAAATGCTTAACTTTTTTTTTGATGTCATATTAGTCAGTCTTTTCTTTTTGTGTATATATGTGTTTCTTTGCCCTTTTCCCCTTCTGTGAGTTGGAAGTTTTAAATCCTGTATGTAGGTTATTTAAGATTAGTTTTATAGTTAAACAGTGTACAACTTTTTCTTCAGTTAACAAAATCATGAATGAAATGCTCTGTTGATTCTCCACTTGTTTAAGATAAGAAATAGAGAATCTTTTGACAACTTCCATGCAACTTTAGAATTATGTCATTAGGGTGATTTAAATATTACTGTTTTTATGAAATTTTACATTTGTAATTCAGAAACAATTTTAAGAATTTGCCTTGTTTTTATAACTTATAAATGACGTTTTATTTTAAATAGAACACTTAGTTTCTGAACTCATGGTTGCTGTCAGCCTTTAAAACTACTTCTTCTCCATTCTTGAAACCTTAATTTTGAGTCCTTTCTCTACCAGTTGGAGGTTTCTTGAGAACTCTTTTTCAAGAAAGATATATAGCATACCACTTTCAGACTTTATACACTGTTTTCTGTTTTCTGAGGATTTTTTTCTGTTATCTTTACTCAACAATGATGAGTCTACTTAATGTTGAACATCAGTATTATAATCGTTTTCTTTCAAAATTCAGTGGCTGTTGCTTCATTTTATTTCTAATTATTAGCATTGTGGAGAAGAAGCCTGGGGTCAATCTATTCTTTGTGTGTAACCTTCTTTTTTCTTGCTTTGATATTTTTGGGTTTTCATTGTCCTTAAAGTGAGACCTTATTAATTTGTTGTCTCTCATAGACTCTGATCTGCTACTCCCTATCTTAAATGTGGTTTTAAATTTGGCAAGTCTGTTTTTCATCTCTATACTATCCTTCCAAGTTTTTTCTTCATAAGGGCTTCTTCTAGTTCCATACACAAAGTGCCTACTTGAATCTTATAAAGACAAATTGGAAATCTAAAGATATTCTCCTAGTTCTTGAAGTAAAATGATTCCATAAAAATGCTTTTTGCCCTCATCCTTCATGACTATTTCCTTCTTTTGACTTCATTTTATAGCATTTTTTAAAATATAATTTATTTTATTATCATTAATCTACAATTACATGTGCAATATTACGGTTATTAAACTACCCCTTCATCAGGTCCCCCCCACCAACCCCATTACAGTCACTGTCCATCAGCGTAGTGAGATGCTATAGAATCACTACTTGTCTTCTCTGAGTTGTACTACCCTCCCCGTGCCCCCCACCAACATTATATCTGCTAATCGTAATGCCCCTTTTTCCCTCTTATCCCTCCCTTCCCGCCCATTTTCCCCAGTCCCTTTCCCTTTGGTAACTATTAGTCCGTTCTTGGGTTCTGTGAGTCTGCTGCTGTTTTGTTCCTTCAGTTTTTTTCTTTGTTCTTATACTCCACATATGAGTGAAATCATTTGATACTTGTCTTTTCGGCTTGGCTTATTTCACTGAGCATAATACCCTCTAGCTCCATCCATGTTGTTGCAAATGGTAGGATTTGTTTTCTTCTTATGGCTGAATAATATTCCATTGTGTATATGTACCACATCTTCTTTATCCATTCATCTACTGATGGACACTTAGGTTGCTTCCATTTCTTGGCTATTGTAAATAGTGCTGCGATAAACATAGGGGTGCATCTGTCTTTTTCAAACTGGGCTGCTGCATTCTTAGGGTAAATTCCTAGGAGTGGAATTCCTGGGTCAAATGGTATTTCTATTTTGAGTTTTTTGAGGAACCTCCATACTGCTTTCCACAATGGTTGAACTAATTTGCAGTCCCACCAGCAGTGTAGGAGGGTTCCCTTTTCTCCACATCCTCGCCAACATTTGTTGTTGTTTGTGTTTTGGATGTTGGCCATCCTCACTGGTGTGAGGTGATATCTCATTGTGGTTTTAATCTGCATTTCTCTGATGATTAGCGATGTGGAGCATCTTTTCATGTGCCTGTTGGCCATCTGAATTTCTTCTTTGGAGAAGTGTCTATTCATGTCCTCTGCCCATTTCTTAATTGGATTATTTGCTTTCTGTTTGTTAAGGTGCATGAGTTCTTTATATATTTTGGATGTCAACCCTTTATCAGATACGTTTTTTATGAATATATTCTCCCATACTGTAGGATGTCTTTTTGTTCTACTGATGGTGTCCTTTGCTGTACAGAAGCTTTTCAGCTTGATATAGTCCCACTTGTTCATTTTTGCTTTTGTTTCCCTTGCCCGGGGAGATATGTTCATGAAGAAGTTGCTCATGTTTATGTCCAAGAGATTTTTGCCTATGTTTTTTCTAAGAGTTTTATGGTTTCATGACTTACATTCAAGTCTTTGATCCACCTTGAGGTTACCTTTGTGTATGGGGCTAGACAGTAGTCCAGTTTCATTCTCTTACATGTAGCTGTCCAGTTTTTCCAACACCAGCTGCTGAAGAGGCTGTCATCTCCCCATTGTATATCCAAGGCACTTTTATCAAATATTAACTGACTGTATATGTTTGGGTTAATGTTTGGATTTTCTATTCTGTTCCACTGGTCTGTGGGTCTGTTTTTGTGCCAATACCAAATTGTCTTGATTACTGTGGCTTTGTAGTAGAGCTTGAAGTCGGGGAGCATAATTCCACCTGTTTTATTCCTCCTTCTCAGGATTGCTTTGGCTACTCTGGGTCTTTTGTGGTTCCATATGAATTTTAGAATTATTTGTTCCAGTTCATTGAAGAAAGCTGGTGGTAGTTTGATAGGGATTGCATTGAATCTGTAGATTGCTTTAGGTAGTATAGCCACTTTGACAATATTTAATCTTCCTAGCCAAGAGCATGGGATGCATTTCCATTTGTTAGTGTCCTCTTTAATTTCTCTTAGGAGTGTCTTGTAGTTTTCAGAGTACAGGTCTTTCACTTCCTTCGTTATTCCTAGGTATTTTATTCTTTTTGATGCAGTTGTGAATGGAATTGTTTTTCTGATTTCTCTTTCTGTTAGTTCATCATTAGTGTATAGGAAAGCAACAGATTTCTGTGTGTTAATTTTGTATCCTGCAACTTTGCTGAATTCAGATATTAGTTCTAGTAGTTTTGGAGTGGAGTCTTTAGGGTTTTTTGTGTACAATATCATGTCATCTGCAAATAGTGACAATTTGACATCTTCTGTACCAATCTGGACGCCTTGTATTTATTTGTTTTGTCTGATTGCCGTGGGTAGGACCTCCACTACTATGTTGAATAACAGTGGAGAGAGTGGGCATCCCTGTCGTGTTCCCGATCTTAGATGAAAAGCTTTCAGCTTCTCGCTGTTAACTATGATGTTAGCTGTGGGTTTGTCATATATGGCCTTTATGATGTTGAGGTACTTGCCCTCTATACCTATTTTGTTGATAGTTGTAATCATGAATGGATGCTGAATTTTGTCAAATGCTTTTTCAGCATCTATGGAGATGATCATGTGGTTTTTGTTCTTCTTGTTGTTGATGTGGTGGATGATGTTGATGGATTTTCAAATTTTGTACCATCCTTGCATCCCTGGGATGAATCCCACTTGATCATGGTGTATGATCCTCTTGATGTATTTTTGAATTCGGTTTGCTAATATTCTGTTGAGTATTTTTGCATCTACATTCATCAGGGATATTTGTCTGAAATTTTCTTTTTTGGTGAGGTCTTTGCCAGGTTTTGGTATTAGAGTGATGCTGGCTTCATAGAATGAATTTGGAAGTATTCCCCTCTCTTCTATTTTTTGGAAAACTTTAAGGAGAATGGGTGTTATTTGTTCTCTATATGTCTGGTAGAATTCAGAGGTATATCCATCTGGTCCAGGGGTTTTGTTCTTGGGTAGTTTTTTGAATACCAATTCTACTTCATTGCTGGTGATTGGTCTGTTTAGTTTTTCTGTTTCTTCCTTGGTCAGTCTTAGAAGGTTGTATTTTTCTAAGAAGTTGTCCATTTCTTCTAGGTTTTCCAGCTTGTTAGCATATGGATCCTCATAATATTCTCTTTTAATTCTTTGTATTTCTGTGGGGTCTGTCGTGATTTTTCCTTTCTCATTTGTGATTCTGTTTATATGTGTAGATTCTCTTTTTCTCTTAATAAGTCTGGCTTGGGGTTTATCTATTTTGTTTATTTTTTTCAAAGAACCAGCTCTTGTTTTTATTGTTTTTTTCTATTGTTTTATTCTTCTCAATTTTTTTTATTTCTTCTCTGACCTTTATTATGTCCCTCCTTCTGGTGACTTTGGGCCTCATTTGTTCTTCTTTTTCCAATTTCAGTAATTGTGTCATTAGACTATTCATTTGGGAATGTTCTTCCTTCTTTCAATAGGCCTGGACTGCAATATATACTTTTCTGTTAGAAGTGCCGTTGCTGCGTCCCACAGAAGTTGTGGCTTTGTGTTGTTGTTGTCATTAGTCTCTACGTATTCCTTGATTTCTGTTTTGATTTGGACATTAACCCGTTGATTAATTATGAGAATGTTGTTAAGTCTCCGTGTATTTGTGAGCCTTTTTGATTTCTTTCTAAAATTTATTTCTAGTTTTATACCTTTGTGATCTGAGAAGTTGGTTGGTAGAATTTCAATATTTTTGAATTTACTGAGGTTCTCTCTGTGGCCTAATATGTGGTCTATTCTGGAAAATGTTCCATGTGCACTTGAGAAGAATGTGTATCCTGTTGCTTTTAGGTGCAGAGTTCTGTAGATGTCTGTTAGGTCCATCTGTTCTAGTGTGTTGTTCAGTGCCTCTGTGTCCTTACTTATATTCTGTCTGGTTGATCTGTCCTTTGGAGTGAGTGGTGTGTTGCAGTCTCCTAAAATGAATGCATTGCTGTCTATTTCTTCCTTTAATTCTGTTAGTATTTGTTTCACATATGCTGGCGCTCCTGTTTTGGGTGCATATATATCTATAATGGTTATATCTTCTTGTTGGGACTGACCCCTGTATCATTATGTAATGTCCCTCTTTATCTCTTGTTATTTTCTTCGTTTTGAAGTCTATTTTGTCTGATACAAGTACTGCAACACCTGCTTTTTTCTCCTTGGTGTTGGCATGAAATATGTCTTTCCATCCCTTCACTTTTAGTCTGTGTATATCTTTGGGTTTGAGGTGAGTCTCTTGTAAGCAGCATATAGATGGGTCTTGCTTTTTTATCCATTCTGTCACTCTGTGTCTTTTGATTGGTACATTCAGTCCATTTACATTTAGGGTAATTATCGATAGATATGTACTTATTGCCATTGCTGGCTTTAGATTCGTGGTTACCAAAGGTTCAAGGGTTGCTTCTTTACTATCTAACAATCTAACTTAATTTTCTTGTTAAGTTATTGTGAACACCATCTGATGTTTCCTTATTTCTCTCCCTTCTTATTCTTCCTCCTCCATTCTTTATATACTAGGTGTTTTACTCTTTGCCTTTAGTTAGTATTTGGATGGTCTGCTTTCTTTGCTGTGATCTTATTTTCTCTGGTGACATCTTTTTAGCCTTAGGAGTGCTTCCCTCTGGAGCAGTCCGTTTAAGATATCCTGTACTGGTGGTTTATGAGAGGCAAAGTCTCTCAACTTTCGTTTGTCTGGAAATTGTTTAATCCCTCCGTCATATTTAAATGATCATCGTACTAAATACAGTATTCTTGGTTCGAGGCCCTTCTGTTTCATTAGATTAAATATATCATGCCATTCTCTTCTGGCCTGTAAGGTTTCTGTTGAGAAGTCTTGGTGATAGTCTGATGGGTTTTCCTTTGTAGGTGATCTTTTTTCTCTCTCTAGCTGCCTTTAATACTCTGTCTTTATCTTTGATCTTTGCCATCTTAATTATTATGTGCCTTGGTGTTGTCTTCCTTGGGTCCCTTGTGTTGGGAGATCTGTGGGTTTCCGTGGACTGCGAGACTATTTCCTTCCCCAGCATGGGAAAGTTTTCAGCAATTATTTTTTCAAAGACACTTTCTATCCCTTTTTCTCTCTCTTCCTCTGGTACTCCTATAATGCGAATATTGTTCCATTTGGATTGGTCACACAGTTGTCTTAATATTCTTTCATTCCTAGAGATCCTTTTATCTCTCTGCCTCAGCTTCTCTGTATTCCTGTTCTCTGATTTCTATTCCATTAACAGTCTCTTGCATCTCATCCAGTCTGCTGTTAACCCTGTCGATCGCTTGTCTGTTTTCTGCACTGTCTTTCCTCACTTCCCTCACTTCCTCCCTCAGCTCTTGCACATTTCTCTGTAGATCCATCAGCATGGTTATGACTTTTATTCTGAATTCTTTTTCAGGAAGATTTTGCATTTCCACCCCTTCAGGCTCCCTCTCTGGGGTTGTCTAGTTGATCTTAGTCTGGACCGTATTCCTCAGTCTTTTCATGGCTGTAGAAGTGGTCGCCGGTAGTTGCCATGTATGTCAGCTGGGCTCTTTAAGACTTTAAAAAGAAAAAAAAAAAAGAAAAAAAGAAAGAAAAGAAAAAAGAAAAAGAAAAACAAAAAAACAAAAGAAAACAAAAAACAAACAAAACAACCAAGAAAAAAAAACGCCCACCGGGAGTAGATTCTGTGGGGATGCTGTAGGTGGCTCTGTTGCTCCACTATTCCGCAGCCATGGCCGCTCCGCTCCTCAGGCCCCTTTATCGCTCTGGCTGGGGTGTGACTGAATGGGAGGCTGTTGATCTCTGTGGGAAGTCTAAGTACGGCCACCCTTTCCCAGTTGCCAGCTAAGGCATCCGAAACTCCCCAGGACTCCCAGCCTGCTGGGCTGAGTGTGCTGGGGTGATCCGGCTCCTGTGCTGGGCTCCTGTCTCTTTAAGACCGCTGAAAAATGCACGCACTTTTCCTTTTTTTTTTTTTTTCTTTTTCTTTCCTTCCCGGGAGCTGGTTGCAAGCACCCTGGTGCGTTCCCCGCTCAGATCCTGCACTCTCTTCTCTCCAATCTCCGCTACACAGCCCGATGTGTGTCAGCGCTCCCCGCACAGATCACCGGGGCTGGTTATTTCGCGGGGTGTACTTCCACTCCCTCCCTGCTCTGAATCTTCTCTTTCAGCTGGTGCGCTGGGGTGGGGGAGTGCTCGGGTCTCGCCGGGTTGCAGCTCCGTATCTTACCCGCCTTGCACAGTGCTGAGTCCTCTCAGGTGCAGATGCGGGCTGTGCACTGTCCTGTGTACTCTGGTCTCTCTTTTAGGAATAGTTGTATTTGCTGTATTTTCATAGATATATATAGTTTTGGGAGGAGATTTCTGCCTCCCTGCTCAAGCCGCCATCTTCCTGGAAGTCTCAGAATAACACATTTTAAAACAAGAAGTAATACATTAGGCAGAGTAAACTGAAGAGAAGTCTTTAGATACCTAAGAAAGATGGTATGAGAAAGGAAGATATTGAAGGGTGTCTACCAAAGTATTGAGAGGCCCGTGTTGAAGACTGAATGGACTCCTTAGCTCTAAGGGGACTCTAGCACATCAACTCAATTTATCCTACCTTGATGGATTTTAAAATGTGCAAAATGAGCCTGTAATCCATTTAGAACAAGATAGTATGAAATGGAAAAGGGGCTTTCAATTTTGAGGGACAGTGGCCGAGGTGTCATGGCACAACCCTCCAACTGGGGACCAGAGAACTTCACATTTGTGCAGCTTCATTGTCTAGAGTTAATAAGCAGACTTTATTGTGTTTGCTAGATAGTGGTGCACGATGTACTGTTTCTATAAACCATCCAATAAACATTAAAGTTCAATATGATTAAACTAGGAAAATATAGTGATATGACTGGAAGATTTAAAAGCAAAATTGTGGCTCTAAATGAGAATTTATGAAAAGAAGTTGTGTGTGATAACTGAATCACCCAACCCTGCATGCATTATTAGTGTGGATTTGATGTAATGGGAAGTACCTCAACCAACTCAAATAGTTCATTTAAAACATGGACACCTGGGAGTATCCAGAGATTTTTGTCCTAACTGTAGGTATGTTAGGTGCAGTTGAAGCAGTGCCTGCAGTTTCTGTGTTTCATTCTTCTCGTATGACTTGGAAGAAAACTGGTGATCTTGGAGGTTAACAGTGAATTCTAGAGGATCATACACATTGGTCCTTTCAGAAGCATTGGCTATACAGACAGAGGTTCACAATTCAAGCCCTACAACAAGCTAAGAGGGGATGCTTTTTGGTAATTCAGCTAATTCTTTCTTTATAGTTCTTATTTCGGAAAAAAAAATCTATTTCCATTAAGTGGGATGAACACCAACACAAGTTTACTATTATCCCACAAATATATTTAAAATTTCCTTCTTGTATAATTTAATAAAGAGAGACCTAGATTAGATGCAAATGGAAACCACTGTCAATTGTTATATTGATAATATAATGTCTACAACTAAAGAAAAAGCTACAATTGAAAAAAAAATTCTGTTTAGTTATATGAGCACCACTGGGAGAATGATTAATATTACTTTAAAAATCAAAAAACAAGCAAAAAAGCAGGTCCCAGCACAAATGAAGAAATTCTTAGGAATAACTTGGTCTGGAGCCACTAGAAACATTTCACCCAAACAACCAACCCTAAATCGTTTTACCTGCCAGGTCCAAAATTGAAATACAAACTTAAATTGGCTGTTGTGGTATCATTTCCCAAATTTAAGAATTCTTCTAGCCTCCATTCATAAAGTCACACAGAAGAAAACTTAATTATACGGTGTTCACAACAGCAAGTTGTTAGTGAAATCCTGAAGAGCCAATGCTCACTCAACCACACTGAGGACTTAAAATACCCATGCTCAGATGACATTTCCAGAGTCAGCAACCCCACTTATGTCTTCTGGGATGTCCTTGACTACCAGCCAGCAATGACCAGTAGGATTTTCGATTATAAAGTTGCCTAAGACATCTGCCAGTTACACTCTCTTCAAGACCTAATTTTTGGTTTATAGTTGGGCCTAGTATTTTACATTAAAACATAATTTTTTGAGACTTGAAATGTCTATCCAGTCATGGGTTCTGACAGAACACCACTTCAAAAAGGAAGGCAATACAAAAATATGTTTCCTCATTAAATGGATTAGTATATTCCAGAACATGTAATAGCAGGGGTAACCATATGGAGTATTCATTGCACACATAAACAGCAGTAGCTATGCTTTTAAACTCTGCCTTAAATCCTTCTGATCTACCTAATCGCACAGGTGAATGGAGGCCTACTTTTGGCCAACCATGAAAATGAAGTATGCATGGTTCATTGATGGCAGCTCATGGGTAAAAAGTCAATACTGTGGCTGACAGCCACTTTCTGACGGAAAAAAGGAAAAGAAAAATCTGCCTAATTTAAGGGACTAAGAGTACTAAGGGTATTGGAGAAAGTAGATAATAATAATTATAATAATAGTAAGTTAAGAATTATACCAATTATTAAGCCATAGCCAAAGGACTAGTAATATGTTCTGGAACATAAGGCTTATGTAATTAGTAATAAGCACCCTGTGTTATGGTTCTATGTTATGGGAAATATAATGAATATGGAAACAGAGAATTAAATTAGCAAATACTTATGCTCATCAGAAAAACTCCCTTCCAAATTAAAAAGGGAACTGGAACCAACAAGAGGATGCTGTCATCCATTCTTTGGAAATGATCTTGGAGGGATATCAGAAACTCAAGGACACTGAGGTCTGCACACCTGGAGGACCCAGACCCACTCATAGGAAACAGTGGACTACATTGGCTCATTGCCAGTATCTCAGAAGGGTGCTGAGGGGCATTTACTGGGATAGACATTTATTCAAAATTTGGATTTGTATTCCTTGTAATAGCATAAAGTGTTTTGATCATCATTAAAAGTAAAACAAAAATACTGTTTCATTTTGGGACTCCTGTTTAGATGTCATCTGATCAAGAACCCCACTTCCCTGTAGATGCTGGACAATAATGGGACACAGAATATCATACACACTGAATTTATAATCTGCCTTACGAACCAGTGAGTGTCTGCATCCCACACTGAAGGCCTGACAACAGAGAGCAGGAGTGGTTTGTACAAGTAAATAGACATGTGATGAAACAAAATGCCTGTTGTTGAAAGTGGCTCACCATTGTTTTATTACAACCTTGCTGTTATTACATTGCATTGAGTGTAGTTTGAGGAGTTTTATGAATCCTTCTAATAATCTGAGCACATAATTGACACAGCAAGTGAGTGAAAGTTCCAGGTTTTGTAATTAAATCTCGTTTAAGTTCAGAGCAACTAACCTCTACCAGATATGCTTCTAGACTGAAATGTGTATCTTAATAAACAGGAATTTATTATAGGTCTTTGCTAGAGCAGATCTGATAGCTGGAAGGGTGAATTAAAAACACATCAGGAATTTGAAAGAGAAGTGGTCCTCTGACTTGGAGAAAGACATAGGTCATTACGGTGTTAAACAGAAGTTTTATGTTCTCCATGGTTTCCCTTAGAGCTATGCTGTTTTCGGTCATTATTGAATCATAATTTAATATTAATTTATTTCAGTGGTTGGAATCTACTTTTCAATAGATTCAAATCAAATCAAACCAAAACAGAATTCCCTAACTGTGTTCACTAGACATCCTTTGGGCTATGACTCTATTTGATATTCATGAATTTTATTGATGTTTTAAATCATAAAAGGCAATTTCCAACTCCTGTGTAAATTTTTAAAATCTAAAATGTTAGTGGAAATGAAAAGCAATTACTTTTACTTTTTTTTCTTTTACTAAATAGAATTTAAATAGGTTTTAGAATATTTCTCAGATCTATATTAGAGATACCTACAAGCTGTGCCCACCTACATTCATCAACTTTGAACCGTTCCTAAAGTCCAAATTCATTTTTCAATCAACAGATTTAAAAAAGTAATTAATATAATATTGTTGAATTATGAGGTCATCAAGTACAGCAGGGTGTTATGTAATAATAGAGAAAATCGCTATCATAAATCCTCAAACTACAGAAAACTTTGTGTTTATAGAGTGCATTTAAAAACTTGGAGATTATTTTTCAGAAGCCAAGCACATAGACATTTCTAAGCGAAAAATAATCCTCTTTATCCAGTGACCTAATAAAGATGTCTTTTTGTACTTGGATACTTCTAAACATTTAAAGAAAATGTACAATTGCATGGTTACTATGTGTTCAATGTTATTCAACCTTATTTGGTGTTTTATATCTTTGTCTCAATATAAAACCTCTAAAATCTCTTCAGGTTGGATATTGTTTGAGATTTTAGTGTGGGAAGGAAGTGACAGAAAAAAGTGAATGCACTGGGCTTGAAAAGGGGAAAAAATCAAACTTCTGGCATTAACTCTTTTTAATTGGGCATAAAATTGCTGCAGATAGTAGGCTTCTGAATAAAACAGACGTGCAGAATATTTTCGTAACAGGTATATGTGTCATGTACATATGATATGCAACTGTATGACAACTACGGGTAAACTGCACACATATGAAGCTTTTGATTTTATTTTCAAGTCTACTGTCTATACACAACATCTTGCTGTATTGACCTTATGCAAAATAGATGATTAATTTGATGTCCTTTTTTTTTTAATAATGGGTCTCTTAACCAGAAATCAGAGGAGCCTTGTAAAACTTTCTGCTGTTATAGACTGTAACTTTTCTTGCTAAAAAGGAAAATGAACACAAGGGCTTGGTGCAAGGTCTTTGGCTCTCATCTGATAAACCTTTGTAGAGAACACAAGAGAGGTGGGGGATTGTGAATATCTCCTGGGCATAGGCTTAGCAGTGCTGCCATGCACAAAATTTGGACTCTGGCTTTGAGCTGCAGTTAAAAATGCACACAGTGTGAATTTAACACCAAAAGGGCTCTAGCAAAGGAATTGACAATGAGCAATGTGAGCCATTAGAAAATGAACACTTTCAGTATTTCCCACGGGAAAAGATCTCAGGGGTTAGGGGAGGGAGAGGTGGTTCTTTCTATACTGGCTACTTTCCCTGTCAGGATTCCTGTGAAGTTTGAATTAATTAACATTTGAAAATACATTGTCACTCTGGAAGAACTTTAACGCATGTGGTCGTAACAATTACTCAATGTTAACATTTTATTAAAACATCATCCTGGATTCAGGTTGTAACTTTTGTGTGTATATGGTCTCATATACAAAGATGATCACTTGAGGAAGAGAAGATAGAAGCCTTTGACATTCGAAAAAAACTGCATTTTTCACCGTCTGATAGAAGTCTACCAGCTTTGCACTAGACTCTTGCATTAGTGATTTAATAAAACATTTGATGTCACATTTCCATCTGGTTCATTTCCATGAATCTCTTAATTGTATGGTGTTGTGAGAAGGTATAAGCATGAGCTCTTGTCACGTGGCATGAGCAGTCTGTAAGATCAACTAGGAAGTGAATGTATTAAAGCCAAATATGAATGCTGTCAAAATGTTCACCAATGCTGATATTGCTTCTCCAAGGAGTCTAGAACTAACTGTCAAGAACATCTCTTCTGATACTGAGCTGAAATCTACTTCCCCATACTTCCCACCCCAGGTGTTAGTTCCTCTGCCAGGACCAGAGGGGATGAATCTCATCTCCCTTATGATAGTATTTCAAATGTTTGAAGACAACGCTTCTATTCCTCATGAGTCTTCCCTACAGGCAAAGGCATTGAGATCCTTGAGAACCTTTCAGAAAACATAATTTTGGATTCTCTTGGTCTTTTCCACCCTCTTCCAGATGTATTCCACTTTATTCATAATCTCCTTCTGCTGTGGGTTTCAGGATAGAGCTCAATGTTCCTGGTCTGGTCTTATTCATCTACTATACATTGCTGCTTTGGACCAGAGGGTTAGCTCCTCTTAAAATTGAGATTCCCTTCTGAAGGTTCTAGCGTAGTGGGACAGTTCTGGGTCTCATGGGTGCTGAGGTCCTCTGGAAGTTTTTCCCACAAATCTGCACTCATTTATGTGGGAAATCAGAAGGCCATTAACACTACTAGAGGGAAGCTGCTTTAGGTTTACACTTGGGCACACTTTTGTTTCATACTTAACAAGGTTGCAATCAAAACAAGACTGGGTTCGACAGGTGAAGTTCATGCACGGCATGCAGGTAAGCCCATTTCTCTGTGCCCTCTGTTCCTCCACCTCCATGCAGATGCCTCCCCTACCTACCCCCTTGTCCGTCATGCCCTGGTCATAGGATGCCCCCCTTATCTTACTATTTGCCTGCTGGTGACTCATTACCACCACTTTCTAACTGGCAGAAGCATCCAAACATTTCATCTTCCAGGATTCGAAAGCTGAGGCTGAATAGTTGGCTGTTATCTTGAGACTATTGGCTCATCTATCATCTTAAAACCCAATGTGTTTCTACTATAACTACTGTGTGTGATTTAAAAGGACTCATTCATCCTTCTTGTTCCTATTTTTGGCTCTTTCTTTTTCTAAAGCAACCCAGTCTACTCCCTCTTTCTGTGTCTACCTCACTTTGCTCATAAAAATAAGCACCCACCTTATCAAGACTATTTTCCTTTAAGCAAAGAGAAATGACAATAGTGGCTTTGGATGTCATTTGGTCACAGAGGATTCCAAATAAAAAGGTGGGTGCATACAGCTACTGCCCTGGGCCGGGTGGACCTACCAGTCGGTTCCTCCCATACTTTCACTATTTCTGTGTCTTCTCTCACAAAGAAAGACAGAAAACACTGTCAAGCGACATAACAAACCCCCTCTGTCACTTGAGAGCAGAAGAGACAAGCAACTCTTTCCATAGCTGAATGAACTGAGTGTCTATCCCTGCACCTGTCTAGAGAGATATTTTCTCAGCTCCCCACTGAGAGCCAGGCCACCATTCAAAGCACCACCTCCCCCTTACCACCAGGCACACCTCCACCCCAAGGCAAAAGGAAGGATGGGCATTTTTCATGGAGGAAGCAGTGGTGTGACAAAGTGGTGGTGGCACGTGTACACAGGGCAAGACAGACGTCAAATAGACAAACTCTAGAGCCGAGCATACTGCCTTCCAGACAGCTGACCTGGGGTTGATTCCTGCCCCTAGATTTGGGCTTGAGAATCAGCCTCCTGAGTTTGGAATCAATTGGATGAGAAGCAAATTATCATCCCTATTGTCAATAAGACTGAACTGGAGAATGTGGCTTGTGTCACAGTGGGGTCCCCTGACATGCCCTGATAAGATGACTGGACTAATCAGCAGAAAAGATCTGGGTCCTTAGAGACAGCCTCTCTCACAGAGTGATAGGAAATCTTCAAGGGACTGAGACACATAAGCTGATTTTTTTTCTCCCAGAGTCACTCACCCATCAGAAAAGTCATCCCTCTTCCCACAGGGAGAATAAAAGAAATCAGAAAAAAAAAGAACAGAAGTGTTCCTCCCCTTATGGAAACACAAGAAATGGGGGAGAGGCAGTCTCCTCTGCCCAAAATATTTTATTTTTAAAACACTTTAATATACTCTGACATGTAAATAAATCCTCTCAGTGGTGATTAAACTGTAGGGCAGATGATTTTCCAGAGCTCATACAAAAACAGACCCCAGTACACTTCTGCCCGGGTTCCACTCCTTTTATTTATTTATTTATTTATTTTAATATAATTTATTTTGGTATCATTAATCTACAATTACATGTGCAATATTATGGTTACTAAACTACCCCTTCATCAGCTCCCCCCCACCAACCCCAGTACAGTCACTGTCCATCAGCGTAGTGAGATGCTATAGAATCACTACTTGTCTTCTCTGAGTTGTACAGCCCTCCCCGTGCCCCCTCAACATTACATCTGCTAATCGTAATGCCCCTTTTTCCCTCTTATCCCTCCCTTCCTACCCATTTTCCCCAGTCCCTTTCCCTTTGGTAACTATTAGTCCATTCTTGGGTTCTGTGAGTCTGCTGCTGTTTTGTTCCTTCAGTATTTTTTCTTTGTTCTTATACTCCACATATGAGTGAAATCATTTGATACTTGTCTTTTTCGGCTTGGCTTATTTCACTGAGCATAATACCCTCTAGCTCCATCCATGTTGTTGCAAATGGTAGGATTTGTTTTCTTCTTATGGCTGAATAATATTCCATTGTGTATATGTACCACCTCTTCTTTATCCATTCATCTACTGATGGACACTTAGGTTGCTTCCATTTCTTGGCTATTGTAAATAGCACTGTGATAAACATAGGGGTGCATCTGTCTTTTTCAAATTGGGCTGCTGCATTCTTAGGGTAAATTCCTAGGAGTGGAATTCCTGGGTCAAATGGTATTTCTATTTTGAGGTTTTTGAGGAACCTCCATACTGCTTTCCACAATGGTTGAACTAATTTGCAGTCCCACCAGCAGTGTAGGAGGGTTCCCTTTTCTCCACATCCTCGCCAACATTTGTTGTTTGTGTTTTGGATGTTGGCCATCCTCACTGGTGTGCCACTCCTTTTATTTTTAAAAAATAAATGTAAGTGTGGGAGCTTCACCTTTAAGAGCTACTGCATTTGAGCATTTAAGACATTTCTGTTTTTCTATTGACAGTGCTTAGTGACCTGCACTGTGGAATCTCACAGTTATCCATCCATGGCATCTGGTGACTGCTGCCCTGAATGCTCCTTTAGTTACACCTGTATGTGTACATAAAAACCATAAAAATCACAGGGAGACTTTAAATACAGAGAGGATCTCAGAAGTCAGCACAGATATTTAGTGTTTTACATTATTAAGTAAATGCACAAAGGAAAGAATGATTCCCTAACCAAGGACTTTGCTTTCTGCCTGAATATTATTTTGATCAATGTTGTGGATAAAGGTTCCAGGATTCTCACCTGGCCCTGGTTGGCTAGCTCACTACACACGTGTGGGCAATACGTTGCTATATATAAAGAGCTCCATCCAGTGGTCTGGGCGCCACGGTGGCATGGCTGCAGGAGAGTAGAGGCTGGAGTGGTGGCAGTGCCACGGGCAGATTGAGATGGCTGTGGGGCCAGAGAGGCCAGAGGCAGAGACCGGCTTGCTGCATGCAGACTTGCTCTGAGTGGACGGGATTCTAGTGATTGACCTGCCACCATGGGAATAAAGTTGAGTATAAACCCTTTCACCCCAAGAATGTTCCACTGTCATTTTTCAGTCTCACTGAATCCATAGTGAACTTGCCCATGGCTGACGCCCATTGGCAAGACAATTGGCAACAGTCAGCAGGATTCTTTGTTGACACAGGAACGGAAGAGGCTGACCTCATGGGAGGAGTGTTTCAGGGGCTGTGCCTATGGATGGGGAGACATTCGAGTGTCCCCCAGTGGACATGTGGTCCTATGTGGCTTGATCTGAGAGGACTGGGCCCCACCTCAGGACTGGGAAGGGGTGGAGGCAACACCTGACGGGCCCTCAGCAAAATAGGGAATTCCTGAGAGAAACATTGAGTGTCCGTGGGGTTGCAGGAATGGCGGGGTTTTCTTCTCACAATATTTAGAAAAGGTGTAAGGGAGAAAAACGCCCTCCTGCAGGAAGCATAAGAGGCAGCATGAGAACGTGAGCTGCGAGGTGCCGTTGAGGAGGTAAAAAATGTGTTGGTGGTGACTGAAATGGCGTCACTACGAGGTGCCGTGGGGCAGGGGAAGGGTGGAGTGGGGCTGTCAGCCCCAGAAGTGGAGGAGCGGAGGCCCTGCTGGTGCCGAAGGCATCGCCCCTCCTTGGTGGAGACCCCACCTGGTGGAAAGTTGGTGGAGAGCTCAAAAGAAAACCAAGACTTGGCAACCGCGGGGTCCTCCAGGAGAGGTGCAGCCCCCTCCCCAGGCCGTGGAGCACCCTGTGCCCTGCGCCGATCCTCAGGCTCAAGTAATGAAAGCACAAAAGGAAATAGAGTCTGCTGTGCGAAGGAAGAATTTAAAGGGCTCTGGCAAGTTCACGAGGACCCAGAGTGGTTGATTGGATAAAGGCAGGAGCAGGCAGAAAGAAATTGGATGGAAAGACAAATAGAATCTTACTGGAGCTGTGGCAACAACTGAAACCAGAGCAGTGGTTTCGGCCACTGAGAACGAAAAAGCAGAACCCAGAGACAAGACCGGCCTGTGTGTGTTCAAGACTTTCTGCTGGAGAGGCTGGAGAAGGTGGGTAGTGTAAGGCCCACCCTTTGTCCTTTTGGTTAACTCGTTTGAGTAGAACTGGTTTGAATACAGCCAGGATGACCACTTGGTGGCAAGGAATCTCCTCAGGCTTGAGGGTTATTATAATTTGTCATAATTTTTGTTGTTTGTATATTGTTGTAGCCTCTGTTCTTATTATGGAATTTGGTTACAATGTTCTAGCTTCCTCACACAGAGACTATTGCAGAGGACTGAGGGCACATAGATTGAGAGGCGAGAATCCTGGAGGGGTGGAGTATGGATAAAGTGAAGGTGCCTGTGGCCAGTATTCTCACCTGGCCCTGGTTGGCTTGCTCACTACACACGTGTGGGCAATACGTTGCTATTGACTCTACATAAAGAGCTGTGCTCAGTGCTCTGCGAGACACAGTGGCACGGCTGCATGACTGCAGGGCTGCAGGAGAGCCGAGACTAAAGTGGTGGCAGCACCGAGGACAGAGACTGACACAGGTGTACAGGCAGAGAGGCCCAGAGGCAGAGAATGGCTTTCTGCACTCAGACTTGCTCTGAGTGGATGGGATTTTAGTGATTGACCTGCCACCGTGGGAATAAAGTTGGGTAAAACCATTTCACCCCAAGAACGTTCCTTTGTCATTCTTTGGTCTCATTGAATCTATAGTGAATTTGCCTGGGGCTGAAACGCATTGGCAAGAGAGATATGTTCTGTCTTATCATTCAAACATGAATATAAGTAGTTACTTTAAAGAAGCATACTCCATTAGGAATTCTGTGATGACAGAAATGTATTATATCTGTGCTATCTGATATGGGAACCACTAGCCCCCTGAGGCTATGGGGTTTTTGACTGCACACAGCACAACTTGATGACAGAATTTTAAATTTTATGTAATTTTAATTAAATTCAAGTAGCCATATTTGACTACTGAGTACTATATTGGGTAGTAAAACCTTAGAGTATGTTTCAACTGCAGGTTGAAATGCATTAATGGGCTCTGAAAACAACTTAATATTTCATGTCAGCATTTTAAACAGGAGTGACAATAGTGCAGGTAATATCAAAGCTCCTCACACACAGTAGAGGATGTATGAGGAGAGAGAAGATGAGTACTGGGTCATGGTAGAAAATGTGCTTTGTGTGATTCGCTGACCACTGCCTCAAGGGTCGCTGAAAAATAGTGAGTGTAGTTTGGGGGTGGGGGGGTGAAATCAAAGAAGAACCTTGCATGAAACTGCAATGTTTTCTTTGCAATGTGGGAAGAGCCAGTGAGGAACTATGTGATGACAGCGCCTCCTTGAGGCTGATAATATTTCAAATGGGGAAATATCAGCACACTGATTTCCTCATAATGACTGCACACGATAGTTTCACTTTCTTCCTAGAGTCCTCAAATCAAGGCCCCACCTGTGCCAACCTTTCAGCGCTTAAACAGGCCTCTTCTAATAGGTTCTAACTGGAACCTGTGTTAGTGGACAGAGGCTGCCACGTCATATTTCTGCCTATGTTCTGATTGAGATTTTTGATGTGGCATTTCAGGGCATGATCTAAAATCCCATGGGGCTTTAAATCTCAGAGGCACCCAAAGGTATCCTTTGAAGGTGACTATTTATTTGAGACCATTAACAGTGTACACCTCATATGAAAGGAGCAAAAATTTTAAATCCTCAGGACCGATTAGCTGCAATTACAAACCTAACAGCTCTGTATTCTGAAAAAAATATATATATATTCTGAAAACTCTGTATCGTGTTTAACAATAAGAATCTTTTGCTGTTGTTATGTATTTATTTAGGGATTCTATTAGAGAATGTGGGGAAGTGAGTTTTTGGAGATGGGGATGGATTCCATATCAGACAAAAGGAAGTTGTTTTCCTTGGAGGTTTAATCTACCTAAAAGAAAACAAATTGCTCTTCAGTATTCTTTGGTTAGATGAGTTTTGACAATTATATAAACATATGCAGCCACTGTATATGTTTATAAATTTTGGTTATAAAACAAGATACTGCATATTTCCATCAATGGATATTTCAGTCAACTCAGGAAGTGCCCTTCTGCTCCCTTCCCATTAATCCCCACCTTGCCAAAGGCCATCACTGTGTTAGTGTCAGAGGCTCGTTTTGTCTTGCTTCGGGATTTCAGTAAATGGACTCATGTGCTATTTACTTGCATGTCTGGCTTCTTTGGCTCCGTGTAATGCTTTGTGACTCATTGCCACTGTTCCATATATCAGGAATTCATTCCTTGTTATTACTGAGTAGTATTCCACTCTGTGGAAAGACCACCATTTATTTTCCTATTCTCTTTCTGGACATTTGTATTGTTCCCAATTTACAATTCCTTTTCTTTTTTTTAAAGGCTCTATAAACACCCTTGTACACATTTTTTTTGTGTGTGTATGGCTTTCCATTTTGCTTTGGTAAAGACATAGAAGTGGAATTTCTGAGTCACGTGGTAAGGACATGTTTGACTTCGTAAGAAATTGCTGAAAAGTTTGCCACTAGGAGAACGCCTAGCCCAGATGAATTCTATCAATATCATTTAATAGTATTCCTTGACCATTCAGGTTGTCAGTTCTTTGCCAGATACATGTATTGATAGGAATAATCTGCAGCCTGTGGCTTGCTTATTCATTTTATTTGTGTCCTTTAATGAACCTTTAATGAAGACCTTTCAACTTTGCTGAAGTCAAATACATACATATAGATAGATAGATAGATATTTTTTCTTTTATGGTTGATGTAAGATAATTGTTATTTATATTACCTAACTGGATGATAAAATTTACAGATGAAGCCATCTGGGCTTGGAGTTTTCTTTGAGGAAGGTTTTTATATATGCTATGGATTCAACTTCTTCAATAGATATTGGGTTATTCAGATTTCCTATTTCCTCTTCTTTCAGTTTTTGTAATTTGTGTTTTTCACAGAATTTGGCCACTTCATCAAAGTTGTTTAGCTTATTGGCATAAGGTTTTAAATTATTTTTTGTGTCCTTTATGCTTATAGTTTATATAATAATGCTTCTCATTTTATTATTGATACTATAGTTTGTTTCTATTTCTTAATCAAGCTAGTTAGGCACTGATTGCTTTTATTAGTTTTTTTCTAAAAACAAACTTTTTCATTGTGTTGATCTTTTCTATCATTATCTGTCTTCTATTTCACTAAATCCCTCTCTTATCTGTGTTATTTTCACTCTTGTCCTTTCACCAAGTCTAATATGCTCTTTTTTCCCTCTAGCTTCTCAAGGTAAAAGCTTAAATCATTTATTTTAAGCCCTTTTTTGTTTTCTAACACAAGCACATGGTTGTAATTTTCCCTCTAATCACTTTTTCAGTTTAGCCCACACATTTTTGATATTTATTTTTAAGTCCTACCTTAGTATTTCTATTTTCTTTTTTTTTTATCTTTAGGTTATTTAGAAATGTGTTATTTAATTTTCAAATATCTTGGAATTTTCACATAAGTTTCTGTTAATCTAATTTATTTGCTCTGTGGTCCAAAGATATACTCTGTTTGATTTTGATCCCTTGATATTTAATGAGAATTGTTATATGACCCAGCCTACAGAATATTTTTGTGTACTTTATGTGTACTTTAAAAGAATTCTGTAGTTGTGGGCATGGTGTTATGTATTTGTCAATTAGGTAGTTATTTGACAGAGTTATTCAAATATTTTATATCTCTGCTAATTTCTTACCAACTTACTCTATTCAGTATTGATAAAGAGGTAGTCAAATCTTCACTTTGGGGATTTGGGTATCCATTTATTTTTATTTTTGTTTCACATATGTTGAAGTTATGTTACTAGTTAAATGCACTATCATTGTTATCATTATGTCTTATTGTTGAATTGACATTTCTATCACTATGAAGTACCCCTCTTTTTCTCTAGAAATACTTCCTCTAGCTGTCTAATTTACTAATACTAATACAGCCATATTAGCTTTATTATGCTTGTGTTTCCATGGCATCTCTTCTAACTTTTTGCTTTTAGCCTGTCTGTGTTTTTTGCATTTAAATGTGACTTTCTTTAAATAGCTCATACCTGGAATTTTAGTTTTTCCATCCTGAAAAATCTTTTATATTTACTTGTATTGTTTAGGTCAATGGTTGTGTTAAGTTATTTCTTATCTCCCTGTTCCAACTTTTATGCCTTCTTTTCAGTGAACAGAATAACTATTATAGTGTTCCCTTTTATGTTTTCTATTCATGTTTTAGCTATATCTAGTCATGTGAATTTTTATGGTTTTTTAGTGATTACAATATGCCTAAAATATGTAATTTCTGAGTGATGCAAATACCTGACAATAGTGTAATTCCATTTAACATTTCTTTTGCTGTTTTTGTCATATACTTAACATCCTCATTTTCCAAATTCCAGATTACATTATTATATTTTGTGTAAAAAGTTAAATGTCTATTAAACCAGATAGATTAGATTAGATGGGATTAATCCAGGATTTTCCTTTTCTGTGCAATCTTGATCATGTTTAGATATCAGTGTTTTATTCTTTGCACACCCAAAGAAGGGTTTTTCCTTTCTTTTCCTATGAGCTCAAATACTTTGTTGTACTAGAGTTACATGATCTGTGAAGGCTTGATAGAATGCTGCTGTGTAACCACCTGGATTTTTAAAAGTACAAGAAGTGTGAATGCTTCCCTGTGGCCCTACATGCTTGGCCTCTAAGCTGTTGCTCCCCATTCCCTCTGGCACTGAGCCTCTTCAGTTGTTCCTCCCCACCCCAACCCAACCTAGCTCAGTCTGCTGTAACAGAATACCATAGACTGGTGGCTTACATACAACAGGCACTTATTTCTCATAGTTCTGGAGGATGGGAAGGTCAAGATGAAGGCACAGCGGATTTGGTGTCTGATGAGGCCTGCTTCCTGGTTCATAGATGGCTCTCCTCTCTGTGTGTCCACACGGCTGAAGGGCTGAGGGAGATCTTTGGGGTCTCTTGTAGGGTATTAATTCCATTCATAAGAGCTCCACCCTAAGGATCCAAGTCCCTCCCAAAGGCCCCACCTCCTAATAGCATCCCACTGGGGTCAGGTGCCAACATAAATTTGGGGGTAATGAACATTCAGTCTATAGCAGTACCTTCTTGGTAAACCCCAATACCCAACCTATGGGTACTAATCCCAGAAGAACAATTTCTCCCTCTTCTAAGAAGTTTTGACCAACTCTTTCCAAAACCAGCTGAACTTCAGCTGACTTCAATTCCTACACCTCTAAATTCTGACTTTCTTTCCCAGGCTGGCATATTCCTTCAGACTTCTCTCATGGCCAGTATTCCAAATAAAGGCTTATACTTCACAGTGCACTGGTTCATTTTATTCAGCTTTTGATGTCCTGAGTGGGTTAAGACTAGATCTGCTGTTACTTAGTCCGGGCTGATTTGATAAGGATGGAGTATACCAGAAACCCTTTGATGTCCCCCCCGCCCCAGCCTGGAACACCAGTGATATGGAAATTCTTATGTCTTATTCTCAAAGGACAAGTGCTCTATTTTCTTTGTGTTAAAGTGTCATCTAAGGTCTCATTTTTCTCCTTCAGTTGTTCTTTGTGGAAAATCTAGTTTGATTCCTTTCATTACTCAGGGCTCTCACCTATGGGGTGGGGTGTGCATGGACAGCAGTGCCAAGATTCTCGGTGCCTGGTAATTTATCTCCTGTGCATTTTCAACATTTGCATATGGACAATTCAACACACCTTGAGATGTGTTGATTTGTGATCTCTAGCAATTACCAAGGACAATTGTGATCAGTAGTAACCACTCTGTGGAAATTGGGGTATGAGTAAGTCAACCTATTTGTGTGTTGCCTTAGAATCAAAGGGTTCAAATATTCCAAATAGTCAATGGTCAACAATTCTGACTGGTAGGAAGAAGCCTCTGAAAGAAGTGGCTATTTAAAAATTTCTTCTCTGAAATTCTTCTTAGAAAACCTGATAAAAATGTGGAGCCTCTAAAATCCAAACTCGAACTCTCCTCTCTCTCTTGACTAAGTTTCAGATTGGGGTCCTTCCTGGGCCCTATATCTCAATTTCTCCCTCCCCTCGATGTGCACCTCCATGTCCTCCTACATTTATAACCACTGGCTTCTTCCTCTCCTCTGCTTCCTCAACCTAAACATACCTTTCTCGTCAGATAACACCTTCCCAAAGCATCTTAGGACAAGGATGGAGTTGATGTCCAGCCTCACTGGTTTTATACCCTTAGCCCTTGGTCAAGATCAGATCTGACCGAGTTTAGAATTTTCCAAAGTCTTGTAAAAATTCAGGATTTTACATAGGATATAGGGTTCTGATATCTGTCAATTTGTGCATCATCTTGTGGAGCTTAAAGAAAAAAAAATGATTAGAAAAAACTTAAGACCAACTACCACATTCCAGGAATAGCCTGGCTTGATAAGCGTGATGATACGCCAACCACCTTATCCCCTATTGTGAATGGTCTTAAACCTGAGCGACAGATTTGGTAGCAAACAGAAGACATGATGGCTGACTCGCTGTCACTCTGAATTGCAGGAGCTTTCTGAGGACTTTGAAAACAAAATGTACAAATCAAATTAAAATCCCTTTGGATTAAGCATTTAGATCAATTTAAGAATAACACCTCTACCTAGTCTAGACACCTACACCTATTGATATTTTAAGGAAGGGAACACTAAAGACCTTAGCTTCCAGACTGGCCTCCTGACTACTCAGACACACAGAGTTCTTTCGCGGCAATGCTGTAAAGCCCTCCACACATCTTTGTCCCAGAAGGTGAAACTCATGACTGTCATGCACTTACTGGGGAATTCTCCTTGTTTCCTATGATCTCCTTGAAGCCCCTTTAGACATCCCAGATTTAGAACCACTGTGCATGTAAGAAATAAACAAAGATATTATTAAACTGGAGATACAATCACAAACTGTCAGAATAGGACAAAGGGTGCCTTCAGGCTTGGCTGATGATGCACAGCAAAAAATAGAACCTCATCATACAGCAGTGCTAGGGGAAGGCGACAGTGTCCAGGTGGAGAACAAGGATCCTGAGAGAAGCCACTTTGTCCTAATAGCTGGGGAACCATTAAAAGAACCAGTTGTCCAACATGGTCCATTTGTGATGAACACCAATGAAGAGATTTCTCAGGCCATTCTTGATTTCAGAAATGCAAAAAATGGGTTTGAAAGAGCCAAAACCTGGAAATCAAAGATTGGAAACTAGTGAAGAGCACAGGAGCAATTCTCAATACTTTCTAGAAGTTTGACAGTCGTGACATCCATTCATTCACTGCATCCAATTTCCAAAGCTGACCTAGCCAGAATTCCACACTAAAGCAGTAACATGTTTTTATAGCAGTGCACATGAGATATTTCCTGGCACAGGCAAATAAACCTAATTGCTACTTCTTTTCAAAAAAAAAAAAAAAAAAAAAAGAGGAGAGACGCAAGTAGAAAGCTTTGGAGGCACATTTCTTGCTTTTGTAGTAGCAAGTCTGAGTTAACTCAATGGAAAAAATAGAATGATTCCAGAGACAGAGCTCCAGAGAATCACCGTGTCTTATGGGCTATTTAATCATCCAGGAAATTCTCTCTCTATAAAATACATAGAGCAATATAGGACATGCTATTCCACCAGAATCCTTTCCGTGACACATCCACTACATTCCATCTAGGCAGGCCTTTCTGCAGGGAAGTAAGAGGCCAGCCATGAAGTCTGAGGCTTCTCTACCCACATTTCATCCCAATGAACCTTATACGCAACTGCACCAAGGTGCCGGGTGTATAAGTCCATGCCCCCCTTTGTACACCACTCTGCTCTCCACATGGCAATCAGAGTTATTCTTTTAGAACATAACATGTTTCATTCTCTTGGTCAAACCATCCTGTGAGTGCCTGTCTCACTCAGTGTAAAATCCAGTCACTATCAGACCCTTTGTGATCCAATCCTCCACTCCTAGGCCAGCTGCATCCCTGCACTCACCGAGTCACTGTCCACCGTGACCACTCCACTCCAGGCCTCTTTATAACACATCGAGTCCATGAGGGAACCCCTCCCTGCATATGCTCTTCCCCTTGATTTCTTTTTTTCCCACTGCCTTACTTCCTTCTCAGCTCAAACTCACTTTCTCTGGAGGCCATCTCTGACTCCCACTCCTTAAAGACTGCTGCCTCCTCCATAACTCTATTCTCTTGGCCTTACAGCACGTATCATTAGCTTTCATGTTATATATTTACTAAGTTATTGTACATCTCCTGAACTACAGTATGAGCCTCATTACGTCAGGGACACTACTTTGCTGACTATTATCAATGCCTCATGTGCAGTAGGGGCTAATCAATAAGTATTGTATTAGTTGAATGAATGAATGGATAGTCTTTCAAACACGTTGACTTTAACTAAGGTGTTTCTCTTTGTGTAGAAAATCTCCTCCCTCATTTCCAGTTTTCTGGACCTATAAAATATCTCTGCAACTGGACCAAATTCAATCTGGAGCCCCCTCTTCCAGCATATACTGTTCCTTTGTCTGTAGACATAGTCTTGACAAATTACATGTCCTGGTATTTTGTTTTAAAAAAATACAATCATCGTATTCCTAAAGCCCCTTCTAGCCTGTGGTCTTTGTTGGGAATACTGAAAATTCATGGGGATCTCTCAAACAAATTCCCCTTCCCAGCAAGGGGCTATAAGGGGCCCTCCACATTGTCTCATATTAAGTACCCTGTGACTCTCTTTAGAAGGAAACTTATGATATTACATTGTAATCATCTTCCTACTTCTTGGACTTCCTAATAAAGTATGAGTTTAATATGAACAAGGTCCTTATTTGAATCACCTTTCATCTTCAGTGCCTAACACTGTGTATGGCACATCACAAGAGGTCAAAAATATTTTGTTGGTAAATGAATAAATTCTACTTATATGATATTACCCTTTGAGTTTTATCACAGCCTCCATCTTTTAAGAGGTAAGGATTTGGGAAATCAATTACCCAAGAGTTGAGTTCGGAAATACCTGAATGGAATAATCTAAGATTGTTCTACCAAACAGAGACATGGAGTTGGGGTACTTGGATTTAAAACCGAGTCCCATTAACTGAAATAACTCATATGTAATGGTTCTTGATGTCACCGGCTATCTCAGTCCTTTTAACTCTTGCAAAGCATCTCTTCCCACCCTCAAATTTCTAAGAGAATTTCCTGTGGGGTCTCACTTGCCAACAAGGCCTTCACCTCAGTAGGTATCACACTGGAATGTGACACCTGAGGTCTTGTGAACGTGCAGACTCTGGTTCAGTAAGTCAGGGGTGGGGCCTTGCCCTCTGAATTTCTGACAAGATCCCAGTTGATACAGACGCTGTCTAACCTTGGGACACTCTTTGAGTAGCAAGGCTGAACACTACCATATGTAGTTGGCCACTAAATGTTCTCATCTCCCTATGAATTAGCATAGGATCAGCTTCCTCCGTGGCAATGAAGATGGACATATTCACAATCCTCTGGCTGTAAGAAGTGGCTTCAAGGCTGGCATTATTCCAAGGTTGTTTAAAATAAAGTATCTTGTAATCCTAAGGCTGGAATCTGAACTTTCAGTTGGGTAATTGATATTTTGATGGAAGGAAACACTAGACCCTGACCTTTTCATCAGTTTATAAAAATGCAATTTATTGAAGTCCAAAATTATGGGATGCTTTGGGGAAAAAATACTTCATCTAGGTAACAATAGTTCATCAAGATATATCTCTCAGAATATCTTTATATCTGATGGTATTTCTTTTATATTTTACAATTTAAAAAAATGAATCAAATATTGCCATTGAAGGTAATATAAAAGATGTTTGACCTGGAAAGATCATAATGCCAGAGCTGCTAATTAGGGCAGCTGCTTCAATTAGGAAAACAATTCGAGGATATTCTGTTTGCTGGATGAAAAGATATGAGGCAGGTGACACCACCACAGAGCTGTTTGACCTCATTGGCCTGTAAGCTAAATTTGCAAGTGTGACAAGTGGTGTTTAAATTACACTTAAAGGCGAAAACAAATCACAAATATGATGTTTGGAGAAGGACAGGGGAGGGCAGGCAGAAATTTGGATGAAGCTGAATGTCTGTCTTGTCTGTGGTCTTATATCTATAGTCAGTGAAACACCCATGACTGATTTTCCCAAAGGGTCCCTAGTTAAGGCACTGTAACAACAGCTTTTGCATTGTGGAAAGGACTTTAAGAGGGAGGCCAGAGACTCAGAAAAGATGAAGCAGAACAGAGGAAGAAAATTTACTTACATAAAGATGAATTTATTGAAAAATCAGTACAGTAAAAGAGAATTCTTTCTGAGATTTTTGTCTTTGAATCCTCAGTATCACCTAAAAACATACACTATTTAGAAGTAATATAATTTTGAAATTATTTGTTCCCCTTAGCTAACATTTGCAGAGCAGTTTATGAACCATTACACCAAAAGTTATTTATTTTAGAGATGAAAAAACTGAAACATAAGAAAATCATAACTCAGCAGACAGAGATGGAAACACTAATATTATTTAGATATCTCCAAAATCCATATCTTCTTAGTGAATTATGCTGCTTTACATATACTTTCATAGACCATGTTTTATTTTCTTGTAGAAAATTCCAACTTTTGAGATCAGGAGCTTGTAACTTATGAACTTCACTTTAAAGCATTTAATACATCATTAATAGTAATCATGTTAAGAATTCCAACACTGAAAGGATGAAATATTAAGATAGTTATTTACACAGCTAATGGATGGGGATTTCAGCCAGGACACCATTTACATATTGGCAAACTTGAGACTTGAATAAATCTAGCTGTGTCTGCCTCCTTGAAGGAGTTCAGTTCCATTTCTAAATTGCCAGCCAACTTTTTCCAAAGTATTTGGAATTTGCAGCAGCCTCCAAACACCTGGTGAGCTTTTCCACAGGAGGGCATCCAGACACTAGCTAGATGCATGCCTTCTTTTCCTGTCTCCCTGCACTCCACCAGCAGCTGGGCCAGAGATGACTCATTTATGCCAACTATCAAAATATGATGTTTTCATTTTTCAGAATTCATAAGGCTCTTCAAGGATCAGGACACAGTCTAAGCTCTTTTAAAAGATGATTTTCCAAATAAGATTGTGTTCATTGCAACTTCAGAACACTTTTTGAAAGGAAAGGTTTATACCAACCATGAACCATCTTATTTACTTACTAGACCAATTTTCCACACCATTTACTACAAAATAATATTTTCCAGGTTAAAAAAAACCTTTGCATGTCTATATATCAGAAGAAAATATAAGCTAGAGAAAATGTTATCACAGTAATTTATTTTTCTCCATTTACAAAATGAACTTGGAACCATAGAAAAAGATGCATTTTTTCTGGCCATATGCAGAAATAATTATTATGATATTTGTTTAAGGGTTTGCATATACAACTGCGAAAAGGAAGGTGAGAATGGGAGAGCCAGAGATGTTAAGGATATCAGGAATCCCAAAGAGCTGAAATTCTGAAGTCTCTAGTATATACTGGTCTAAAAATTCTGTTTGGTTAAATATTTGTTTACCTTTCTAGATGAAAAATATATGAACTTGTCCTTCAAATTAAAGAGAAAATGAAAACAAAGTAAAAAAATTAATGGAAGGAAAAAAATGACAAAAATTAATTAAGTAAAAGAATTGAGGTGATCAACATAACATTTTTTTTCTTAAATAATTAAAATCTTCATAGTTTGTACTTCTGTTGTCTAAGAAACCTCTGCCTGACTCTGAGATTGGTCAAGAATAAACACAAAAAAATAAGCAGTAATAAGAATAAATAGGAGAAAGCAAAGCATCATAGAAATCAAAAAACCTCAATGAAAAATATAAAATATTTATGAGTCATTTGAAACCTAGATAAAAATGAAAGTTCTAAAACATATGTAAATTATCAAGTTTAACCTCATAAGAACTATAAATCAGATTAGATAATTCACCATTAAATTAAAGTATTTATCAAACATTCTATCACTCCCTAGAAGTTTCCAGCCAAGATGATTTTATGAGTGAGGTATACCAATTTTTTTCCATATAAGGGATAAGAACTATTTTACACAAACTATTTAAGATCCATTACGACTTATTAAATAACCTGAATACAAAAACTGGGAAAAGATACACAAATAAAAAAGACATAATAAGCCAAGCTTTCTTATGATAATGCTTTCAACCTCCATTTTTAAAGAGTTTATTATTCAACATAAAATTGCCCATTTAAAGTGTACAATTCAAAAATTTTTAGTATATTCACAGAGTTGCTAACATTGCCACAAACTAATCTTACATCTCCATCACCCTGATAAGATCCCCATGACAATTAACAATCTTGACCATCTCCACACTCTGCAGACCCCTATCCCTAGCAATCACTAATCTGAATCCTGTCTCTGTAGATTTCTGATTCTGACCAATTCGTACAAAAGCTATCATACAATATGTGATCTGTTATGACTTGCTTCTTTGACTTAGCATAATGTTATCATAGTTCACCCATGCAGTAGCATGTATTAGAAATGCATTCCTTTTCATTGTGGATTATTATTCCATTTATTCATATACCATATTTTCTTCATCTGTTGAAAACTGATGGACATATAGATTGTTCCCGATTTTGTAAATTGTGAACAAATCCTTGTATAAGTTTGTGTGTGGACATATTTTCATTTCTTTTGCATATATCCTTAGAGTGGAATTGCTGGGGAGTGTGGAAACAATATGTTTAACCTTTTGAGGATCAGACAAATTGTTTGCCAAGGATCCTGCACCATTTTACATTCCCATGAGGAATATATGAACTTCCCGTTTCTCCACACCAATACCAACATTTGTTATTGTTTTTCATTTTCATTTTAAACATGCTAGTAGGTGAGCAATGGCATGTTATTGTGGTTTTGACTTGTATTTCCCTAGTGACTAATGATGCCAAACACAGTTATGTTATGCTGAGCCTAACAATGATGGGCTCATTGGTCATTTGTATATTTTCTTTGGAGAAATGTTCAGATCCTTGGCTCATTTTTAATTGGCTGTTACCGATTTGTAAGTGTTGTTCATATATTCTAGATATAAGTTCCTTTTTAGATACATAATTTGCAAATATGTTCTCCTTTCCAGGGGTTGTCTTTTCTCTTTCTTGATGGTATCACTTGCAGCACAAAAGTTTTTAATTTTAATGGAGTCTAATTTATCTTTCATTGTCTGTACTTCTGGTGTCTAAGAAACCACTGCCTGATTTATTCAAGGTCATGATTTATTCCTATGTTTTCTTCTAAGAGTTTTGTACTTTTTTGTCTTACACTTAGGTCTCTGATGCATATTGAGTTAATTGATGCCTGTGGTGTGAGGTAGGGGTCGAACGACATCATGTGGATATTCTGTTGTCCCGGCACCATTTGTTGAAAATACTAAATTCCCCTATTTAGAATTGTCATGGCTTTCCTGTCAAAATCAACTGACCATAAATGTAGGGGTTTGTTGTGGGCTTTCAACTGTATTACACTAATGTGTAATGTCTACTCTTCTGCCAGTATCATACTGTCATAATTAGTAGTAATCATGATTGTCATAGATTGAGAGTTTGGAAAAAGGAAGCCCTGTGTTCTTGGTTGCATCCACCAAGAACAAAGCTTTGTTTACACTTAACTTGGGAATGGGGATGGATCATGGCTCAAATGCCATAGACTCTTGCTGTTCTTATCAATATTTAGTAGATTTTCTGAAATGAATGCTTTTCCATTTGCTGTATGCCCTTAGGACAATTTCTAGTAACATTAAATAGCTGAGATTTTTAAATATAGCTTTCATCAGTTATAATTATTTCATTGTGGTGGGGGTTCATGGGCTCCTTACATTATCATTTCAGAAGTATAATTATCTTTTTCCAGTTTTTAAAAATATTCTGCTTTTTGGTTTGAATAGTTGCTATTACTGCATTAAACTTCATTTATCTTTTATCCTGTGGTACCTAATTTGCTGTGAATTTTTCATTTAGTAAATAATATTTTTTGTCTCTAGAAGTTTATTTACTCTTTTTATATCCCATTTCTCTCATCACTACATTGATGTTTTCCTTGAAATCCTTGTTTATATTTAGCGTATTTATAAGAACTGTTTTAAAGTCTTTGACTGCTAATGCCATCATCTCTGTCCTTTTTGGTCCATTTTGTTGACTGATTCTTTTCCTGGTTATGGTTCACCTTTTACGGTTTTTCAGCATGTCTTGTAATTTTTTATTTTGTGTTAGGCATTCCAAATATGTATGCCTGAAAATCTGGACTTTAAAAAAAACAACATTGTACTTTTTCCTGGCAAATAATTGTTATTTAATAGCTTGAACATTTTAAGGCTTATGTTTAAGCTTTGCTAGGTTGGGTCTAGAGTAGCCTTTAGGGATAATTGAACCTTACTGCTAAGATGTGACTCTTCTGGGGTCCATACTGAATGCCCAGAAATGAACAAGTTCTGTCCAATCTGGCTTGTCAGATCTGAAATATATGGCCTTCCCTGTGTGAGCTTGGAATTACTCAATTTATGGTTTCCTGTTCCTTTTTGCCTGGGTTCATGGAGTGTCATATGCATGGGTGGTTAAATATTCAGCCACCAAGGGAAACTCTGGACATCTCCAGGATTATTTTTCTCTAGCTTCCCTTATACTAAACTCTGCCTTATGATTTCCAGTCACCACAGCTTCACTGAATTACAAGATCTATTCAACTCAACAACAGTTATACTCTGCTTGGAGTCACTCCTGTGTACCACTGTCCAGTGTGTGTGTGTAGATAGAAAACCATGACTTGGTAAGGCTCACCTCATTTGTTTCCTTTCCCAGGAAGCATAGCTCTATGATGCTGTTATCCAGTATCTGGAAACAGTTATTTTATATATTTTGTCCTGTACTCTAATTTACAGCAGTGCATAAGTTTGGCCTATTTTATCACATCATGGCCTGAAATTCAGTCTTCATAATAAATTTTTTTATTTTTTGAGTCCTATTGTGAAAGCGACAGTTTAAATTGGGTTTGAAAATGGTGAGCAAAATACCAAAGACGTATAAGGCAATCCCTGAGCTCAAGGAATGTATAATTTAATGTGACCATTTCAAGATTGTTCTATTAAAATCTATCAGGAAAATACAATCTCTCATTTTAAAGAATTTCTTGTATATTCCTATTTCCTATAACAGAGAACCCCCTCTCTGGCTATGAAACAGAATCATTGGAGAACTTTTTAAAAATGTACAGGTAACAAGGCAACAGCCAAGGCACTCTGATTCAGTTAGTCTGGATGGGACCCAGAGATAGATATTTTTAAGTGATCTTCCCAGCTGACTTTCAGACAGCCAAACCTGCATATCTGAATGCAGACTTCACTGCTTCAGGTTATCTTCTGGAAACCATACAGTTCTCAAAATTGTTTCTGATTGAGTAGATACCAGCCTGGGCTCTTTTGCCTTTGCCATCTCTCTCTTCAGGCTATCCTATTACTCAGCCTCTAGCTGTGTTGTGATAGTTCTTGGACATCCTAGGTGGCCCCCAAAATTTCCAGTCTTCATAGCTCAACCCATTGTCCCACACCAAGCCATGGGAGGTGCCTCACTCCACTTCACGGCTATGTGGAGAAGCATCTAGAGAGTGTCACTTAACTCTTCTCTGAAATATGTGTTTCCCCAAATGGAAGCCTTTTGCTTTCATGGCTGGCCTCTCTGCCTGAATGGCTCTTATGCTCTGGGGCCCGGACGTAATTCCAGAATGCTTCGCGACTATGGCGATCACCAGGATTCTTGTCTCCAGAGTGACTTTCACTCCACCTTGAGATCTAACAGTTTATATTCCTTTTTCTACTTAGCACTATTTCCGAAGGAATCCCCAAATTGACCTCTGCTTCTAGAAACATTAATGAGAGAAGACAACAGGCCCCTTTCTAGGTCCTCTGGACAAGCCAGCTGGCCTGCATCCATCCCACAGCTGTGTGTAAGCTCCATCTGCATTTTGACCTTCACACCACAGAAATCCAGTTCTCATCTGGGGTCAGCCAGCTTCCCTTGGCAGTGAATCATGTTGTCTCATCTTTCACATTTGATCTGGAAATTATTTAAGTTCAACTGGATAGCAAGAAAGGTCAAATAATGTCTAAGGCCACAATTAAAATGTTGCCCGGCACCAGTTACATGCAGACCGAAGTCTGGGATTTAGGGCTATCATGATGGCAGACAAGCTGTGCCTGATCTATGTCTTACGAGCTTCTTTTTTAGCTCATTCTGGAAAATAAATAAATAATTAAAACTAACCCCCAAATACTGGCAGTATTATATAGATAAGAGAAGACCATACACTAAATTCCAGAGGGAATTTCTACTAATTGCAATATTGATGGTATGGGATGAGAAAGATGTTCTTGAACAATATGCCCCTTTTGCTTCAGCACTTCCCACCCCCAGGTCTGTTCATCTGCAGCATGCCTTGACCATAAAAATAGGTAGCTCACACAAAAATACACATTACATTTATTCTCAAACCATGCATGGACCTCCACCCACACCCCTGCCAGTTTCTAGCTTCATACATCCATTCAGAGACCAAAGGGCCCAACATTAAAATCAATTCATCAACACATTAGAAAATTTAGGAAAACAGAAATAGGCCTTTTTGAGAAAAGTTCGAGTGTTAGGAGTACTGTGTGCTGGGCATGTATCACTCATTCATCCATGCATTCAAATATTTATTTTGTAAGTCTTAGGATACACAAGAGTGAACAAGAGAGATTCCTGCCCTCCCTTTTGAAAGAGACAAAATAAAAATGTAAATAAAAACAGTAAATACGAGTATCTTTTAATACCAAATCTACTCATGAGCTTTTTCAGTGAGAAGTTTGACTTTACATGTAGATGACTGGTTTCTACTTTTTGAACAGTGAGAAGGGGAAGTTTGAATGCAAGGGGTATATATAAAAATTTATTCAAATTTATTTGGGTTCTGAGTTTCAGTGTCAAGAGTTAGAATAGCAAGACAGCAGGCATCACAGGATACCTGTGTTTGCAAATTGTGAAAGAGACCATATAGGAAAACACAAGGTGTTCAGGAAAGGCTGAATACATAGGCTGAACAGAGGACTCCTCTCTAAATGAGTGATGTTTCAGAGGCAATTTTAAAATGAGAAGGAGCCAGCTGAGTGAAAATGGAGGGGAAATGTTTTTCCTTCTGACATCCTTTGGAGCTCAAGACAAGTAAAATGCTGTGTGCAAAGGCTATAATGTAGAAAACACTGGAAGAAAACCTGTGGGTCTTGAGTTGGGTAGGGATGGAGATACAGGGAGACACCTGCCCTTGCAGTACCCTGTAGGGCTGGGCCAATGTTTGGATTCCTTTAAGGGAAATGGGTCACCACTGCGGGGTTCTCCATTACAGTATTCTTCAGAAAGGAACTGTGGGTGACTCCCTAGGTCCATCAGAGAACCAAGGAATCAGTGCAAGAGAATATCTGTTCACGTAACACACCTGCCTTTGAGGAATGAAGGCCTCCTGTATAATAAAATTTTAACTGAGGGCTGTGATCAACATGACCCTTCAGATTTAGGTCCTAGTAAATAGAAGTGCTAACATCCAAGGGAACTATAGTACTGATAAGGAAACAAAGTGACAAATGCCCCTCGGATACCTCTGACCCATTCTCAGCTGAGTGAGCAGGTGGAATAAATAAATAATAACCACAACCAGAAAAGTGACTGTTTTATGAAGAGATATTGCAGCCAAAGGCCAAGGCACGGAAAGCTCCAAGGATGAGCAGAGAACTCAGTGCAGTTAGCAGGGGTGGAGATCACAGAGGGCTATGGCAGAAAGAGATGTCCACCCAGTCAGAGCCCTTGGTTGCCACAGTTTAACAGTGTGCGGAGGCATCCATGAGAAAGCAGAGACCAACTGTGCATAGACCAAACCTCACTGTCTGGGCTCAGATGTTTACCCTGACTGGACCACTCACTGATTCAGCAGGCTTGTCTCCATTGTGAGACTTTCATTTCCTAGACTTTGTGGGGTTTCCTCATGGAGCCAGACACTCTGACACCAGAAGGTTGCAGGACACAGCCAAATCAAGATTTGGAGAAGTTTGCCCCAACACATGTCCAGATCTGGGAAAAAGCAGCCTTGTACACAGATGTTTCTGCACAGAGATGAATTTCCTGCTTTCAATGCTTCTTAGAATGCAAGAGCATATCAGTCTGGTTCTTTACCTTATGCTGTAAAAGGATGATCTAACAGGATCTACAAAACAGTAACAGGATCATACTAGCTTTTGGTCAAATAGCAGATGAAGAGATAGCTGACTTTATGTGGGGGTAAACACTAGCCAATGGCAAGAAAAGAGAATTTCAAAATATTCTGCAACATGAAAGGAGAGAAAATTAGTGTAAGAAAGATAAAGAAATAGAAATTACTATGAGGAAGCAAGAGTGCTTTGAGATAGCATTTCTTGGCATCTCGACAAAGTGGTATCAGAACGTTTTTAATCAATGAAGACACGAGAAAGCAAAATAACGTAGCAAGCTGGAAACAAAGAGGAGTTGGAAAAAAGGAAGAAAACAACTCAGGGATATAAATAGTAGCAAAACAGCATTATAAACAGTATTAGATGCTGTAAAGACAGGGAACAACTGCAGAAAATCAAACAATGAGGTGAAAGAGCTGAAGGCTGCCTCAAAATGGAGGTGAGGAGGAAAAAACAAATGAAAACCAGAAAAAGAGAAAAGCAGATACTATGATCAAGCAACCAAAACTGGGCATACAGACAACTGATATTTCTGAAGGAATAGCAACGAAAAAAATAAACCCCATTAGGCATATTATTCAAATCCATTATGTCCCATTATTTCTGGCTGCATGATATGTTAAAGATAGAATGTGACTTTTAACACTCATGCTTTGTTGGAGATTTTGGTCCTTCTTCTTTGTATTTCTAACTGCTTCCACTTTATAGACTTTATTCTATTATTTGGCAGACTATATCCTATATATAAGAGTACCTATAAAACAACAAGAAAACAAGAATATGCATATAGAAAAATTGACAAGAAAAATAAATTGGTTCTACAAATATGAAGAAAAAAACACATAATAAATGAAAAATGATCAACCTTGCTATTAATCAGAAGTAGGCCTGTGAAAATGGTAATGAGAACAATTTTAATCAATTATTTGAGTAAGGTTCAAAAAAGTTTAATATCCTATTGAATCAAAGATACGGGGAAATGGTCACTTAATACACAGTGTGCAGGAGTATATAATCTGTGCAACCTTACTGTAAGGCAGTTTGGGCGCATATTTAAAGAGGCACAAAATATTTATCTTATTTGACCCTCCAATTAAAGAATGTTGAATACATAAGAAAGAATTCACACACTACTGTTGGAAATAAATATAGGTTATAAAACATGCCACCACATGTATTATATTTTTTTTGTTCTTTTTATATTATAAGTAATATTTTTATATCTTGTGTTTCTCTATAGCTTCTGAGTTTTCCAAAATGAACATATTGACTACTTCTGTAATATATGAAAATACATGAGCGAAAAATGGAATAATGGAGAGAAAATAATTCCCAAGTAATAGTCCTCATAAACTCAAGTTGATCAATGATAAACAAGGACAAGGATTATATGTACAATAAAAATTATAAAATTGATTCAATAGGAGTTGATTTTGGACTCTGTAGATAGAATTAAAATTTCCCATCCCACACTATTTAAAAATTTTTTCAAGTGGTTTGTAGAAGACATTAGACCATAAGTTAAATCATCAAAAGTTCCAAATTGTCAAATTTTTATACCACATACTTTTAACACAGTGTGACTGAAACAGAAGTTTTATCATAGTGAATATATGTAACAAAAACTCTACAAATTATAGGTTTAAAAAAAACCTCTAATATCGACTTGGTTGACTCTCATGTGTATGGCTCACATAAAGATTCAAAGACCACCCCCAAAACTGAACTCAGAGGTAAATCATTGCCATTTCTGCTTTCTTCTGTTTAAAAAAGTGAAATAAGTATGCATCCTTCAAAATGTGAAAATAGTCTAAAACGAATACAATTAAGATAAGAGTTTAAATTGATGACTTACTAAATACAAAAGGAGTCATGTTGACAAGTAACATGAAGAACTAATATGAGATGAAAAACAAACCTCTGTTGAATCCAGCTGAAATGAAAGGGAAAATCTCATTAACTGAATTAGACACACCACAGAGAACGCATGCAGCAAAATATGGACTTTTTTTTAGTAAGACACTAATTTTAGTTCTCTCCTAATACACCTGTTTTCCAAACAAGTCACTTGACTTTTCTGACATTTTAGAATGAGGAAATGTAACCAAATTACATCAAAGGTCACCTTTAGCTTTTTGGGTTTTGTGATTCGCAGGTGTCTTTCATGCTAGGGAAGACCGAGTATGTAGTACCCGATTTCCAACACTAGAGGGAGGTAAAACAAAGGAAACGGGAGGTATGCGGGCTCCACTAGCAAATCATAGATACACGCAGAGGGGAAGGCCCCCAGGCATAAAGCAGACACGCCTTACAGTTCAGCCACAAGCCAGACTGTCCCGGAATGTTCCACATAGTAGCAAAAATAGTAGTTATGCCAACTTGAGAAGTCTCTGTTATCAGAAGCCTCCATCATGTTAACTCTGGGTAAAGGCAGTTATAGGAATTCACTGTAGATAGGAATCTGTGTGCTGTTGGTTTTCTGTGAGATTTGTGGGGCAGATTAATGCTGCCCACATGGCAGATGGAAAAAAGGCTGGTTTGCTATTCCCCTTCTAGCCTCTTTCGCAGGAGTCACTTACTAAAATCAGTATTTTTGTTCTTCAGAAAGCTGCTCAGACCTTCGTTCAGGGCAGTTGGCCATACAGTGGGGTGAATGTGGTCCAGGGAGAAGGGTGACAGGGCCCTGAGTGACAGGGCCTGAACTGGGGGGGAGGTGACTCCGGAAGCAGACTGAAGGGTAGGTTGAGAGTCTCTGCAGAAACAGAGACCCTGGTCGTGGACCAGCTCTGCTCCCTGAGGTGGTAAGACCAGGGAAGGGGGAGCCAAGGGCTAGAAGCTCTGTCCAATGGCCTTGGGAGCCCGTGTGAAGGGGCTGGAGTCATGGAGGGGGCTTGACCAGAGGGCGCCACTGTGGGATGTCCTGGCTCCTGAGCAGAGCGGTGGGGTCTGGCGGTGGCCCCGTGGCAGGAAGAACACTCCACCCATTTTCAAATCCTAGGAAGCCCACAGGTTCTTGTTTAGAGAAAATGGGGGGGGAAAACTCTGACATTGCACTTTGACTCAGTTTGGTGCCTGGATTTCAAAACTGCATTCTATTTGATATGCTTTCAAGCAAAGGACAAGGAGTAAGAAGGAAATAGTCAAGAAAAAATTTAGCTTTATCCTTCATGTCCTACTTATACTGTGGCTTATGAATACAACTTAAAGTTAATATATTTTAAAATTTAAAAAAATCACTGTGAAATAAAGAGTTCATTTCCTGTCATGAAGCAGTTTATGTCAGATACACATCCTGATCTCTTCCATGCCTTGGGACATGTGGGATTGATTTTCACCGTTTTACACCAGATCAAGCTCCATGGGGTTTAAGTAAATTGCACAAAGCAATTTTGGGGGCCAAGGTAAATTGCCAGTACGTAAGTGACAAATCCTGCCCTGTTCTCTGTGCGGTCTGGCGGTCTGTTCACTCTGCCCTGAGATTTCCAGACTTTTCAGGAAACACAAAATCAGATACAGTTGCCTGCTAGAATCTCTTAACATACAAATTGAGAGACTCACTTAAAGTTTGGATTCAGAGGCCTGTCGTTCATGCAGTCAGACGTGTTTCCCATCTTGTGAAATAAGGAACGTAGGGCTACAAAATCGTCACTTAACGTGTCCTTTAAAATCACAGCAAATTCCTAAATGCCTGGATCATCTCACTTGGTCATATAATTTCTAACAAAGGAATGTATATAGATGGGCAGGAGGAAATATAGGCAAGGAAACATTCAAAACAAGCTTGAGCTATTCCAGGCCATCTTCCATGGAGGTGAGCGTTAAGGAAGGCACACAGATATCTGCTGAATGGGATCGCTTTGAGGCTCTGAATAATATCACTGTTTCTGAACCTTGTCTGATAGTGAGAGCATCTGGAGTGTTGTTTAAGGATGCAGGTTCTCAGGTCTCCTTCCTGGAGATCTGGACTCAACAGGTCTAGGGCCCAGCCTGGGAGTCTGTATTTTTACAAACAAGCAACTCTTGGGGTTACATCAGGGAAATGCTGGGCATGGTTTCCTGGTGAGCAGGTACCATATTTAATTGTAACAGGCAGGATCAGATATCTGCTTCTTCAGAGACCCAGACCGTTTGAGCACTGGCAGACATCTCAGAGGTCCCATGATACAAGCCTCTCTTTTTATAGTTGGGGAAACTGAGGCTCAGAAAACTGAGACCAGTGATTTTTAGGTAGCTTTAAATATTCCAAATTTACTAGGAATGTATACATATATTAAGAAAGATTTTATACACACACACACACACATATTACAAAAAGAGATGTTTCTATATCAAGAAATACTTGCCAATTGCATACCATCTCAGTAATTTCAAAGCTTTTATTTTAATTTACTTTTTACAAATTTTCCTGGATCCACACGCAAATTTAATCCCACCTTGGGCAGAAGTCTTATTATACCCATTTTCCAGACAAGGAAAGTAAGTACTCGAGGCTGAGTGACCTGCTCATGGTTAGTGAGCAGCAAACAGCAGAGGCAGAACCTGATGCGTTTGGTCGAGCCCCCTCCATTACTCCAAGTGCCGGCGGGAGTACCAGTTGGACATCAATACCCAGGATGAAAACCGTGATGGGAAAAATAGTCATGAAACATAATGACTCTATAATGAAAAAACCTAAAACCTTCTGTGTGGTGATATTTACCAGTCATTCCAGAACTAGATTGCATGAACTAGATCTGGCGTTAGTTTGACCACACTTGCAAAGAGTCCCGTTTTCTGTGCGTCTGTAACTCATTTGGTGTTGCAAGGTTTTCTGTGGTGGCTCAGACCAGACTGCCCGTAGATCTAAAAGCAGTGTGCATGTCTGTCTGTGCCACTATATAGCTGCATGATCAGGTTTCCTGTGGGAGACGAGGGCAGAGGGAGAATGGAGAGCTTGGAAACCAATCTGGCTTACCACTAAACCAAACAAGCCCTCTTGTCTTGAGGCATCTGCTTATGGTTGCCAGTGGGGACTGGGACAATTGGTAGTTGAGATTGGGTTGGACTTGTGAGGCCGTGGGCAAGGTGTGGGTAGGGCAAGAATCCCAGGCCCCTTGTCCCAGCTGCACTGCATGGAAAGGGCCAAGTGTGCCTCTGTATTTGAAAGCTTCCACTGACAGGCAGGATGCACCAACACAAACCAGCTTCTTTAACGCTCCTGCCTAGAGATGCCCGCTGCAAACCCTTGGCTGGATCATCTGCCTCACGTTGGATAAACAAAACACCGCCCTTGGCTCCAACCAAGTTCAGTTCCAATTTAATAGGCCTTTTTTTGTGCCAGACATGCTACTGGGTATTGACCACTCAGAGGTGAAGCCAGCAGAGTCTCTGTCCTGGGAACCTGATGTCTGAACACATTTCTGGGGGCTCCACTGTTTCCCCCCCAGAGTGTGCAGCAGAGGGTCAGCGGCTCTCCCCTGCAGTTTGCCGGGGAAGCCATCCACCCTTTGAGTTCCCACAGGCATTGCATTCAGCGACAAAATTACTTCAGCAATGATCTAGGGCCCAGAGTCACAGATATCCAGAGAAATGAATGACCTTATTAAAAACAAGCAAACAAACAAATCTCTGCTCCTTGAAAACACTCTTTTGTTATCATTATGACCGGACAAGAACTACAGGAATTACTCTTTGCTTCTGGGTAATTTGTCTTGCATCGTCTCACTGATTTGATTGGTATCATGGAAACAGCTGTGGCGTGGGAGTCAGGGGAACCCAAATAAACTTGTCAGTATCTGAGCGAAGAGATCTGTCCCAGCCACGGTGGTCTCCACGCGGTTCCTTGAGCAAGCCAAGCAAGTCCCAACTTTGGGCCTTTGTCCTTGTTTTTCCCTTCTTTGGGAATGTTCTTCCCCCAAGTATCCACATGGATAGCTCTCAAAGGATAAAAGGAAGAGAGGAAGGAAGGACAGAAGGGAGAAGTTTCCCAAAAGATGGACAGTCACAGTCCACTTTGGGCAAAGCCCGTTGGGACGGAAAGAGTCTGGGCTGAGGATGCGGTCACATAGCTCATCATCTTGGGCTCTGGGCATTTGTTGAACTAGCTGACTTGATAAGCGTCATTTTAAGGCTCCACAATTTCTAGCAGATCAACTCAAGAGAAACTGGGTGGGCACCCTGTGTGCCCACACCCCATGCTGTAGGCACCCTGTGATGCCTCTCTGGGCTCCCCCACCCCGTGGCTGTCGCAGCCTGACAACTCGGGCTCTTGGTGTCTGGATGTGTTTGGCTTCTTTGGCTTCCTTTCGACTGAGCCTAAGAGGAATATGCTTTGTTCCCAGGGCCTTGGGCAAAACCCTGCAGGAGGGGAAGGCCCTGTAAAGGTGCACGGGCATCACTAACTGCACCCCCAGTGTCTCTGGGAACACAGAGGAGGTTGACCTAATTCTCCTTGGGAAAGCAAGGTCCCAGGAGACTCTTAACTCAGCCTTAAACTACTGAGCAACCCATACCATGGACTTGGAGAGGAAACGTCTGGGGGCTTACCTAGCACGGTGAATGTGCTGTGACTGGATCCTGGTATTTCCGTGTGTCCTTGGGGCTCTCCAGAGACAGCCGCCTGGGGTGGGTTTTGCACTGAGTATAGTCTGCAGGGGAGCAAGGACAATAGTTCACTCCCCCAGCACTTCCCCATTTCCGACACTAGAGGGCGATCTGAGTCCATTTATCATTCTCACCCTGCCCCCCCCCCCCACCCTCCCCTCAATCTCCCCGTATCTGCTGCTAGAAAATCACCTTAATAGGGTAAGAAGCTTCTGCTTTATAGTTGTATTCGTGTCAAATCACGGGATTGTCCAAAAGCCCAGCTTCTGTGAATGACTTGTTTGTATTTATTTATAGCATTCGAATAAGATTAACCACATTTAAAATAATTCATTGTTATTTTTGCCTTGATCTTAGAAAATACCAGGCGCTATGCTAAGTGTTCGTTATGCATGATCATGCAGAATCTTCCCCAAAGCCTCATGACCTGACCGTGACGTGGGCAGCTCATCGCGCCCTTTGGTCAGGTGGAGAAAGTGAGACCCAAAGACATGAAGTATTTCACCCATGTTCATCCAGCCTCTTAGTTGGGGGGCAGACTAGAGAGGCAGCATTTTTTAAGGCTCCACTCAACTCCCTGCCCCGGGAACGAGTAGGAGGGGAGCAAGAGAGTAAGATCCCCTGAGGAATGAAGGGACGGTGGAGCGGACAGCAGAGACCCGGTGATCCCGTGAAGGGAAAAGGAAAGAGGCACCACACGCTCACTCTTGACGCATCACACGCTTGACTTGGCTGAAAGGCAGGGTTGAGAGAGCTGACACTAGAAATGTAGCAGACCTGAGAGTGCTGGGCCCAAAGGCCAGGATAAAGGGTGCCACTTTATTTCAAAGGAAAGGGGAACCTTTCCTGGAAGTGTTCTGCTGAGTCGTGCATGTGTTTGTCAAACGTGCTGTATCCATTGGCACACTTCCGTGTTCTAGATTTTGAATACGTTGTGTACTTACTGGTTACACTGCATTATTTTTAGGGACTTTCTATTCTCCCAACCTATAGTTAATTTCCATCCTTATCTATCATGTATATTTCCTTTGCTTGTTTTAAAATCCTGGAATGCATGTTCCAGTATTTCTGTGGCAGAGGTACAGGTGTGTCCTGCAGGCGTTTGGGCTTCCTGTTCGGGGGACTGTACCTCTCAGCTTGGGAGTTGTTTTGGCCTGTGAGCTTAGTTCCTAGGAGTAGACCAGCTGCTTTAGCCGATAAAGTGTGGTGAGGACAGAAAGAAGCCCCAAGCAGAGGGAGGCAAGCTCAGGGCCGCGTCCAGGGCACTATAGAATTGCTCTGGTCACTCCCGGTTATAGGGGACTCCTCGGGGCCTTCTCATTGTAAAAATTTCACCCTCAGCAGTTCGAAGGAGGCAGCATTTGGAGGTAAATGTTCTCCTAGTTTGTAATTCATCATTCTAAAGGGCTTGAGGGAACATGGAGTAGAGCGGACTGTGTTCAATTCTAATCCAAACCTTCTCTATGTGATAATGGACTTTGGTTAGGGGACAAACTTACCATTTTGGCTGCAAACCTAAGCTTCTCTATTCCAGATACCTGCCAAGTTCCTACTGAGTGCCATGCACTTTTCTAGGGTGTAGGAAAAAAGAAATGCAAAGCAGCAACTGTCGCCACTGGGCAAGTAGAGGCCAGGGAGTTGAGCGGGCAGTGCAGATGCCCAGTTAAACTTGCATTTCAGAGAACCAGCAAATCATTTTTTTCGTGTAACTATGCCTCTAACATTATTTGGGTTGTATAAAAAATATGTGTTGTTTGGTGTAAGTATGTGTCAAATATTGCATGGAACATTCTTATACTAAACCTTTTTTTTCAGTATAAGTATATCCCAAATATTGCATGGGACATATTTATACTAAAAAGTTACTCACGAATTATCTGGAATTAAAACTTAATTGGGAACTGTGTTTTATCTGGCAAGTTGAGGGGAGGGTAAAGAGACAGATAATGAAAAAATTAACTAAGTCAACATAGAGTAGGTGTCATGGTAGTTAAGTGCTGTTGAGAAAGATGCAGCCCTTCCATTTAGAGAAAACAAAGGAAAAGACATCTTCATGTAATGTATTTAAATGCCAGCCACACACAAGTTTCTCCTGATCCCCAGCCCCCCATCCCCTCTCCGGATGCCAAAGGCAGATTATTATGTCGTGGGAAGGGGAAGAGTGCTCTGAAATTAGCAGAGGCTGGGGAAAGTTGCCAAGGTAAGGGTAATTTCTCTTCAGCTGAAAAAAATTTTTCACAAGTTGTCTTTTTGATCTAGTCTAGAAAGTTTGGAAGCCTGAAATACCAATGATGTGAAGCAAGCATAAGCAAGTTAAGTTAGCTCTCCTCAGCGTTCTCCCAGTTTGGACTGTCGTGTCTTTTATATTTTCATTTAATATCAGTATCCAAAGAGGTCAAGGATTCTGTCAGTAGGGCTTCGGCCCCAGAATGTAACCTTTCTCTGCTTTCTCCTAAAAACTAGAGCAGTTCATTAAGGGCTCTCGGTCACCGAGTATTGTATAATGAAGATCCCTGCAGCACCCAACCCTCAGGAGAAGCCCTGAGGATGAATCCCATGAACTTGCCATTAATTGTTTGCCCTGTGCCTGGTGAGGTACCTTCACAGGTGAGCCTCCAGGCATCACTATTACAGGTTCTGCTTCAAGGTGACTTCTACCATAAGAGTTCTATTCAAAATAATATAAAAGACGCTTTGAAAACTATCAGCACTAAATATCTATAAGGCATTACTATTGCTTCTAGATGCAGGTTCAGCATGGATCAATATGACGATGTTAAGAGCTGCTCAATATTCACCGCTTTATGAGGGTGTTCTCTTAATAAGAAATAATTTACCTGTGTTGTGGATAAAGTGAAGGTTCCTAAGGCCAGGATTCTCCCCTGGCCCTGGTCAGCTAGCTCACTACACACGTGTGGGCAATACGTTGCTATTGACTCTATATAAAGAGCTCCGCCCAGTGCTCTGGGCGACATGGTGGCATGGCTGCAAGGCTGCAGGAGAGCAGAGCAGAGGCTGGAGTGGTGGCAGCACAGAGGACAGAGACTGAGACGGCTGTAGGGGCAGAGAGGCCCGGAGGCAGAGACCGGCTTGCTGCAGGTGACTCGATCTGAGTGGGTGGGATTCTAGTGATTGACCTGCCACCATGGGAATAAAGTTGGGTATAAACCCGTTCACCCCAAGAACATTCCATTGTCGTTTTTCGCTATCATTGAATTCATAGTGAACTTGCCCGGGGCTGAAACCCATTGGCAAGACATATGTGATTAATGATGTGATTTAGATGTGTTTAGGGTCTCTGTGAATTGCAACTCAATATAACCCCTGAATTGATCCTATATTCTGGAAGGGTCTGATGGAAGAGCTAAATATATCATTTGAGGTCCAGTCAGAGAGACAGAAACCACATAGTAATTTGAAGAAGAGAATGTGATTTGGAGTTGAGAGGCAATGAATTTGTAGCTGCGCCAGTAGATGTTAACAATGAGGTTTTGCTCTTTAGGAATAAACTATCTGAAGACAAAAAGGGGCGTGCTGTACCCTAGGCCTGGCCCATTGCTTCTGAAGCTCTAGCATACAAAAGAATCAGCTGCAAACCATGTTTAAACACAGATTTCTGGTCCCCGCTCTGGGAGTCTCTGATTTAGGTTTGCAATGCTGATCACATACCATTGTTACTAATTCCCAGGCAATGCTGATCATGTCAGTCTCAAGAGCTTTCTCGTCAATTTTTTTGTAGGTGGTTTATTTCTACTGAGCAGTATCTTTTTTTTTTTAATTTTAATTTTTTATTTTGGCATCATTAATCTACAATTACATTTGCAACATTATGGTTACTAGACTCCCCACATCATCAGGTCCTCCCCACCAACCCCATTACAGTCACTGTCCATCAGTGTAGTGAGATGCTATAGAATCACTACTTGTCTTCTCTGAGTTGTACAGCCCTCCCCGTGCCCCCCCCAACATTACATCTGCTAATCATAATGCCCCTTTTTCCCCCTTATCCCCTCCCTTCCCACCCATCCTCCCCAGTCCCTTTCCCTTTGGTAACTGTTAGTCCCTTCTTGGGTTCTGTGAGTCTGCTGCTGTTTTGTTCCTTCAGTTTTTTTCTTTGTTCTTAACAGTATCTTATTTTTAATACTTGAGTTTTATGAGCAGGACCACACCTTCAGTAGCCTTGTATTAGTCCATTGGTTTACTTCTTATTTAGTTATTATACATAAGCAGCAGGGGACCGTCATCTTTCTGAAAACACATTTTTGGAATTAAAAAAAATCATTCCTGCCCAGTTGTATATTTGATTATTTTTTAAATTATCTTTTTTAATTTGTGTTTTTTCTGAATAGGTAGGCTAAAGGAAAGTAAAACTTCAGCAATATTTTCTCAATTGTTCTGCTAAACGGACTACACAGATCATTTTTGAATATGACGTGGAAATGTCAATTCACACAAGATTTAACACGAAAAATAATTTTTAGACACGTCAAGAAGTTGTAGTAGAGTAATATAGTGAGAAATTGTGATGAAATGGATACAAAGGTTTGAGTGAAAAAAAAGTGAAAACTGTTCTTGTCAGTGTCTTTCCTTTTCTTTCAAGTAGGATCGGGTGTTAAGACCAAAGATAATTAAACCTAGCCCTGTTTTTCCTATTTAATTCCTACAGTGTATAGAGTATTTTTCTTAGCTAAAAAATACAACAACTCTGATGGACAGTGACTGTAATGGGGTATGTGTTGGGGACTTGATAATGCAGGGAATGTAGTAATCACAATGTTGCTCATATGATTGTATATCAATGATACCATAATAAAAAAAATACAGCGACTATGACGAATATCTTCTGTCTTAATGACAGCATTGGTTAGAGGACAGCGATGAGCTTCACGTTGAGCTGAAGCACTCCCCAGAGCTCATGACCCCCAGGACTTTTCTTTAATTCACACAGCAAACCTTGCTTTGCCTACACAACACTGTTTCATGGGACCCGGAATTTCATTTCATAAAATTAGCATATTTATTTTAGTTATTAACATACTTTATTCCATAAAATTATGAGATTTTATTCCATAAAAATGATGATTGAGGTTCTCATCTTGCTAATTATTTCCATGACTTCCTGACACTTTCTCCAATAAATGAGTGAGAGTTTCCTTAATTAGTTAAGGCCAAATTACACAAAAATCCCCAGCCATGAGTCACAGTTCCTGGTGTTTTAATCTGAATTTACCAACTTGTTATGAGACCCTCAGCAAATGCTTACGGAATGTTTTCCTTCGTGGGTCTAAGGTTTCTCATATGTAGAACAGGAAATTTAAAGAAATTATTTTTTAGGAAATAGAGATAGAGGGACTCCTCTACCTCTCTGGCTCTATAAATTTTCATCAGAATATCTGAAAAATGTAATACTATCTGGTTTATTAAACACATAATCCAACAAGATCAATAAAATCATTGGGATGTTCCTGTTTATTGTGATTTTGACACATACCCGTGTGAGTCTTCTGTCGCGATGAATAAATAGTGCTGTATAATAGTGGGCACATGCTAATATCTGGATTGTTGTTGCTCTGATGTAGTTTTTTTTTTAAATAACAATACTAGTAATGGCAGATTGTTCTATTCAGTGAACCACAATAAAATGAGCCACTAGGTAGCAGTACAATGCAAAAAGCAATGGGAATCAGGGCTCTGCAGCTGTGTATCTAATGAGATGTGCCTTGTCACACCATCTCCAACATGAATTATTTAATCAGTATAAATGAGAGCAAACTAATGAATTGGAAAAGATATTAATATCATTGTCTGTTTTTAAAGATTTTAAACTTCATGTGAAATTCATTCCAAGAAATAATTCTGAAATACTGGGATTTCTCAACATTTCAAGAGTCTTAAAAGATGATTGGAAAATTAAGTGTAATGCTTATCTTTTAAAAACATAGGTGCTGTGAATTATTAATTGTGGGAAGAGGATATGGCAAGATGAAAGGCTTATTAATTTGTTCATTTAAAATGTATCTGTAAGGTTATGTTCATTTTTTATTTTTTGGGTTGGGCTGGTGAAGCCTCGTGGCATTGCTGTGCATGGTGTGAAGTGAGACGCTCTACTGATCCCAGACTCAGACAATGGCCTAAAGCAGAGGACAACATATTTTCGAATCATGGAATCAATATTCAGGGATCAATATTCAGGGTGGTTGATGATCTACCTTCTCATAAATTTCCTGAAAGGCTGCAGTTCAGACCCTAACACCAACCACTACATTACCTTCAGCCTCCATCACTGGACACATTAGAAGGGTCTGAAACAAAGTGGTGAGTTCATTGTTCATGAAGAGACAGGTCATTCCTTTCCCAGGGGGAACATGGGACTGTTGCCCCCAGGAAAGGAGAGACCCACAGGATTCACTCCGGATGATTCGGGAATACTGGCCACAGTGGGGGTGGGAGCTTAACTGCTGTTAGGACCTCTGAAGCAGAGAGAGCAAAGGGCATGGGGGACGGCAGCCCGAGGAGATTCAGAACAGCACAACTGGGACAGTTATTGGGGAAAATACACCACAGTTTCATGGGTGTACCCCTGATGTGTTGGGATTTCTGAATTTACCTTTATTGCAATGCCATTGTCTCCCAGTTAGAGCTAAATTTCAGCTGCCATCTAGTTTCCTATAAAAACAGCACATTAGTAGGTCTGGATTTTGTGGTAATTGGACTTAAAGATGCACCTTTAAATTATTCGTTTTTGTTTCTTGTTAATCTTTTAATCTGGTGTCTGGTACAGAAAAGGCACTGAAAAATATAGAACTAAAACAGAGCTAGGGTGTGTGTGTGTGTGTGTGTGTGTGTGTGTGTGTGTGTGTGTGTGTGTGTGTGTGTGTGTGTGTGTGTTTTCCACTGGACTATGGTGTTTCCATCACCCAATTTCTTGCATGCTATTTCTGAGGCAGATCTTGCTAGAACAACCTCACATTTGAATCATCTGTGAACTTTAAAACATACTGTTACCTATAACCTTTCTTTAGAGATTTTAATCTAATTGGCGTGAAGTATAGCCTGGACAGTGGGATTTTTTTAAGTTTCAGGAGATCCTAATATGCAGCTAAGGTTGAGAACTACTGTCTAGATTAATCTTCCTTCATACCAGTTATTTCTTCAACTGTACCTAATCTACAGTTTTACACATTTGTTCATTTTTAATTTGAATGACTACATTTAAAAAAATTCTAGAACATCCGCTCTTTTTTGTGGTGTCATTTTCTTATGTTCTCCACACCTTCTTTTATACTTTTAGTCATTTTGAAGCTATTTATTTGGCAGCTTTGACTGCATGATCATTTTATCAGAAATTCTCAACATTCTATTACTACTTTTTTGTCTCTTGCTTATGGAGACGTGTTCTCTTGCATGTGTTATAATTTTGGATTGGGAACCTTAATTAAGAAAAATTTTATCAGAGTATCCTGATGGTGTAAATCCACAATCTACCTTTTCTTTTGCCAAATACCCAGGAGTATTTCCACAGGCTTAGGAAACCTGTTTTATGTAAATTTCTGGTATTCCATGTTCCTGGATCCAGATACCCTTAGTTTCCTTCTCTGAACCAATGCAATTTAAAAATTAATTTCTGAAATGAAGGGCATTACTCCAGGTGACATGCTGGTGACATGAAAGAGACTAGTTTGGGAAGGTGCCGTAGTGTATAAGCCTGAGCCTATGGCAGCTGGAAGAATGGAAAACTGTGGGGTCAGTATAAAAAATAAAAGATCAGCAGTGGCCAGGGTTTGGGGAAAGAATGGAAAACTGTGGGGTCAGTATAAAAAATAAAAGATCAGCAGTGGCCAGGGTTTGGGGAAAGGGGGTGAATAGATGAAACATGGATTTTAGGGCAGCAAAGCTATTCTGTGGACAAGGCTGGGGTTTAGAAGCATTGTTTTCCCCTCAGGTGGGCAAAGAGTAGACAAGGTTGCTCCTTACCACTCTTGTGTGTGTGAACGAATTCACTAGATGGATTATTTTCCCCAAAGGTGGAGATGCTCCCTTAATCATGACCTGCTTCATGCCAGCTGGAGGACTCTAGTCTTGGCTCAACAGAGAAACGACAGCCTAGTCCTCTACCTTGGTCACTGTCCCTCCTTGACACCCCTCCCAAGAAGCTGTACCCCTGTTCACATTCTTTCCCCTGTGATTTATTTCTGCCACACCAGGGGAATTTGTTCTTCAGCTATGTGTTGAAAATAATGCATGTATCACTTCACCTGGCATTTCTGTGAGTTTGTCTCAAGAGTTTTCTGAATAGTCTGTTCTTGGAGAAACTAACCCCATCTCATCCCTACTCCACCTCAACATGTCGTGTGTAACAGTTGCTCGACAACACTTTCTGATTTCAGTGGCCACCCAGACTCACTTATTCCTTCAGCCCCTGTTATCCTGCTGCAGCCCTCCGTCACCCTGAAGAACGTTCATCACCCCTCTGCCTCTCTTGTGGTTTATTAACTCAATTTCTTGCATGTATATTCACAGCACTTGGAGCGTTAGCATTCTCAGGTTACTAAGTCCGTTCTTTTTTTATGGATGAGTTTCTTGAAATTCCACCCGTCCCAGGATGCTTATAGTCCAAAGAGTGATCATTTTAAAACTGCTGTGAATAATTTTTAATATTGTAAATAATTTTGAGAAAAAAATCTCAAACATTTCGCTGCTTCTACTCCCAAGACAGTCTTGCATGGATGCATTGTCTTAATTCAATGAGTTCCACAAAATGTGGCATTGCTCACATTTTCAATACATTTTTAAGTAAATCTGGTCCATAACATGTCCTTTACATTTTAAACTGAAATAGAGGCTTGTGTGATTTGCTAAATATTGAAATTTGGTGAGTTTATGGATGATGACACTGGCTTATTATGCCGAGACTCTATTAATTGCACATATCTTAAGGGGTAAAATGTGGTTTATAACAGACATTTTAAAGGATTTCTGGCAAGATAATAACAATAATAAGCAAGAAAAAGAGATGGTCTTTCCCGTGTAACATTGAGGGAAAACGCAATAATAAAAATAACTGTAATGTAATTGGAAATTAGTTTTTAAATTGCATTGGTTTACTTCGATTTGTAAGGGACAAAGGAAATAAAAGATAATGCAAGTAACATTCATCATCAGATTTCTCTGAGTGCATGAAAATGGCCCTGCCCTGAGTTATAAAAAAAAAATCAGTGCCTCCTGCATCTGATTAGCCAGGCTTGGGTTTGACTGTCCCTATTATGATCTTCTTGTCAGAGTGTAATGAGATTCAGTCCTGCACATGTGAATGCCCATCGCCTGTCACTGAGCCATCTGTCCACGACTTAAAGGCATGAGTATGCTCTCTGTGGTGAACAGAGAAAAATGGAAATTTATATTAGATTCATCACTCTTTGTTCTTTGTTCATGATTTAAAGCCACTCAGCTTTATTCTTTGGGACTCAGACATTTAGCAGGCAACCTATCAACAACTTTAAAGTATGTCCTAAAAGTGGGCTGTATTTTGGCAGCTGAACATGGACCAATCCTCCTCCTGCACCAGCTATGATTTTTAAAGGAAGTCCTTTTTATAAATTAGAATTTATCTTCTAGAGCAGTTTTAGGTTTACAGAAAGCACAGAGTCCCCCTACCTATCCCCCACGCCCCACCAAACCTCCCCTATTATTAACATTTCACATTGGTGAGGTACAGTTGTTATAACTGATGAGCTGATATTGGTGCATTGTTATTAACTGAAGTGGTAGTTTGGGTGAGGGCTCACTCTGTGGATTATGTCAAGTGCATAATGTCATATATCCACCATTACAGTATCACAGAATAGTTTTGCTGCCCTAAAATCCGTGTTTCATCTATTCACCCTCTCACCCCAAACCCTGGCCACCGCTGATCTTTTATTTTTTATACTGACCCCACAGTTTTCCATCCTTCCAGCATGCCATAGGCTCAGGTTCATACACTACAGTGCCTTCCCAGACTAGTCTCTTTCATTTAGCAATATGCATGTACCAGTTTTCGTGTCACCAGCATGTCACCTGGAGTATGCCCTTCATTTTGGACCAGTTCAGCCTCCGCATCTGCACTTCAAACTTCTTTCTTTCTGAGTTTTTCCCTCATCACCAGTCACATCACTCATGCCCATCATCAGTTTCTAAAAACCCCACCATGTCAGGAAAATATTTAAGGAACCTGCTGGGGTGAGACTTTCACATGTATTTAGTGGCTCTACTTTTATAAATAGAGATAAAGAGGAGAGGTGAATAAAACAGGTGATGATGTGGGGTACCTCTGACTTTCTGAGCCTCAGTTTCTTCACCACAAAGTGAGGGTATTATTACTGCATTCCAAGTTCTCCATGAGGATCAAACGTCTCATGTGATGTATATAGAAGGCACTCAAAGGAAAGAGACAAAAAGTGAAAGAGAAGCAGGAAGAAAGGCGATGAGGAAAGATACGGATGTCAGAGGAGAGATCCGAGTTTGCTTCCCAAAGTAGAGGTGGTTTCTGAGAACAGGGTTCCAGCATGAGGACCCGAAATCCTCTTGAAGGGCGTGAAATTCAAAAAATGTTTACCTTTCAGAAAGCCTCCATGGCCATTGGAACCTATGAGATTTCTCGGTGGTCATTTCCCAAAATCAATAAAACAAGCATGATAGCTAATGCCTATTTCTTGTCCCTAATAATTCCAAAAATAAACATACAGGGTAAGAATTTGCCTGGCCATTGTGGGAAAAAAAATGGCATTATAATATTGTAACTCTGTCAACCCCAAATACCCCTTCTTTTGATTTTTCCTCAGTCCCATCCTTAGAGATTACATTTCAAAGTGATACTGTTATTCTTAAATATTGCTGAATATTAACAGTGGGTGTAATATTTGACCTTGCATTCTTATCATCACACTTTTCTAGTAATCATGGAACTAAGTGAGAATTTTTTTAAACACAGGAGCTGTCAAGAGACAAATAATTGTTGGGCGTTCTATATACCTAGACGATGTGGCTGGCATCCTTGACTACCCCAGGGTTGCCAGAATTTTGCATATTCCCACGGCAACACTACGTTTACAACCTCCCCTACTGAGAAGAGGCACTGAGTAGATTGCTCATAGAAGGGGAAAAAGCGGATGCTATAATCATAAGCCCCTGGTCCCTAGAACACCTACCCCTGAATCCATGAAGCCTGGCTATGCTCAGGGTGAAGACTTAGTCTGCCCCTTCCTCCTCCATCCGGAGGGTTCTCAGTGGCCATCCTTAGGCGCACCCACTTTCTCAGGGGTGGTGACCCGGTGCTCTGTCTGTGATGGTCTTCCAGCCTTGCGGTTCATGCTCATTTATGATTCCTGGGGACTGGGCCTAGTCTCCTTTTGTCTCTGGGATGAGCAGCTGGAGTCAGCCCTCGGGTAGCCTACTCCCTCTCATCAGGCACTGCAGGAGATGACACAGACGGTCCTTCATTGTATTCTGGGATCATGCATACACAGATCCCCCTTCAGAATTGACTTCTCATGAGGACTGTGGTTAGCTGATGACCACCTGCTGTTTGTTCCTTCGGGATCTGCACCAGGTCATGCTCAGGGCCCCCTCCAGACGCTGACCCAGCAAGGGCCTAATAATTTCTGCCCAAGGCCAGTAACTTCTAAAGGGCAAGCTTTGCTCTGGAGTGCCCGCTTTTTGCTGTCAGAGGCATTGTCAGTCTGCATTGTACTGGGTGGACCCCCTTCTGCCCCCCAACATCCCCACCCCCACCCCACCACCTGATCCTTTTCCAGGGTGTTTCTTCCACAGATGTTTCTCCTCAACAAGCCTTTGCCCTTCTAACTTGGCCCCTGTGACCACAATCTGTGGCAGGTATTCATCTCCCCAAGAATTAAACAAGTCCTTAACTGAAGAGGGAGAGACCCACCTTGAGACCCCAAGGCCATGATTAAATGATAAGTGACAAGGAGGCAGGGCTAAGTCTTCCTCAGCACACATAGGGGCTGCATATGGCAACCTTTCACGCTTGTTGAATTCAGTTTTCCAGAACTAATTTCGTCTATATTTTTGTTCTTTATTAACATAGCCTTTACCCCATCCCCAAAGCAAATACATGTGTATCTCAGCCTGAAGTATATCTCTACACTTAAATTGCTTAGGCATGACTGTGCTCATGAAAACCCCCCAGGTAAATTCAGGTTAATTGCTTGACAACCACAACCCTCCTGCCTCACACAGGACACAAAAGACGTCCCCCTCTGTTCTTCAGCTTTCTGTTCTTGGCATGACTTAGTATCTCTGCTGCTCTTTTGGCAGGCTGTACTGAGATGTCATTTTCCAAGAAAGGGACTCACTTATAATTCAGCTGACTGCCTCTTTATATGTCGTAGTATGTTTTGGTAGCCACAGCAAACAGAGATTAGGCGTGGGCTGCTCTCCCTTTGAGCACAACTTGCCGAAGCAGTAAGGGGCACGTCTCCTCTGTTTCAGGGCATGTGCAGTGTGATGAGTCACACGTGAGCCCCTGAGATTTCCATTCACAAAAGGATTGCTTCGGTTAGGCTGCATATTCCAAGGTGCCCTTGGTGCAACATTTATAAATAGGGTACTTCTTCATGATGACAGGGGTTATTTTCCTTGAGGAAACTGTGTTCCCTCACTATTCATTAGGGGGGCTGTTGGGTGATAGAATTAGGGATTTGGATGATTAGTCTAGCCTTCTTCTTTCTGAGGCAAAACCTCCAGGCAATCGACATGTTCCTCCTCCATATCCTGTCTACTTGCTATGGTCTGATTGTGTGCCCACCCCCACAGTCTGTTGAAATCTTAATCCCAAAGGAGGTGGGCTTTGGGGAGGTGCTTAAATCATGAGGGTGGAGCCCTCATGAATAGGATTCGTTCTCTATAAAAAAGGCTCCAGAGAGTTCCCTAGCTCTTCCACCACATGAGGACACTGCGAGAAGGCTATGAATCAGGAAGAGCGCCCTTAACGACCGTGTTGGTACCTTGACCTTGGACTGCCTCCAGAAATGTAGGAATTAAATTTCTGCTGTTTGTAAGCTCCCTAGTCTGTGGTATACTGTTATAGCCACTCATACCCACTAAGACACATCTGACCACCTTTCTTTCTGCCTTCTCTCCAGTGCAAACTATCAGCGACTGGGGACCATTAAGTCACATGGCCCAGCAATGTTTTGTTTTGCTCCCTTTCTACTGATTTCTCTTAATATTTATTCCAAATCTCTCCTGGTTTTTCTGTTCTGTTCTCCTTGCTCTTGAATCCTTTCTTGCCTTTTACCACCTAAGGATAAGCATCCCCTAAGGACTGATTCTGGGATACTTATTCTTAAATCTGGGCTAATCAGAGAGGAATGTAATCTCATGGCTTCCCAGTCCGCATGGCATTCACTGACTATCTAAATTTAAATCCTATACTGTGTGACTGTATATTTGATTTCATTCATGATGTCCTATCTATTCAGAATTAATGGTTAACCTGGGGTGGACACAAGCCACTCAAGACTGCAGCATGAAGCTATGCATTTGAAGCTTTGGTTTTCTAGTAAGATACGTCCTGCTTCTGTAACCTGAAGCTTTCATTTTCTTTGCCAAAACGTTTTCCTCATACCTGCTATTTCCTTAGATCTGGAGGAAGAATAAATTGAGCAACCTCCTGTCTTCCCTCCTCACGGCACCCTCTCCCAGGTGGGAGGAGTATCTGAATTTAAGTCAAAAATAGTGAACCCTCAACTCAACTCCCGCCACCCCTTTGCGCTTAGGAGATGGCTGGCTGTCTCCACTCATACCGTAAACTCCACCCAGGAAGACGCCCCTGTGGATTCTGAGAACCCAGATTGTTTGAAGGAGTCTCTAAATCCAGGTTTACTCTTAACAATCCCACTTGGCAAACACACTCAGGTCTTGGTCTCTAGCATCTTATCAGCTGATTTATTATCATTCTTATTTTTTAATTTTAGACATCTTTCTCATTTCTCATACAATTTGTACTTTATTTCTATTTCAAATATTATGAAAAATTTCAAACAGCACCGTCAATAACTTTTTTTCTAGTGAATACCTATATGCTATTAACATTTTACTGAACATGTTTTAATGCAAAATTATCCATATACCCATCTTTCTACCCATCAGTGGATCCATTATATTTTTGGACGAACTTCAATGTAATGACTCAAAAGAAAACCACATGAAACTTTCCCCCAAGTACTCCTGCATGCATATTATCACCATTTATTGTTGTTTGCTCTAAACCAAACATTCCTTGAAATGCACATATTTTTAAGTGTACATACGTTGAAAAATGCACACGCCACAATGACCCAGATGCCTGTCAAGTTGTAGAACATTGCCATCCATCACCCTAGCAAGCTATCTTATGCCACTTCCCAGTAAATTCTTACCTTCATGCAACTTCTGTTTAGATTTTTTTTCCTGCCATAGATTAATTTTTCCTGTTCTGGAACTTTGTATAACTGGAATCACACATACAGCATGGACTCTTTCATGTGAAGGTCCTTCCACTCAACATGTTTTTGAGATTCATCTATTTGTTTCATGTATTAGTAGTTCATTCATTGTTTTGGCTGAGGAATATTCCTTTGCATGAATGTACCATAGTTATCCTTTCTCCTGATGATGGACACCAAGGCTATTTCCAATTCAGAGCTAATGGGATATATTTGCTATGACCAATCTTGCAAAAAATCTTTTGGACAAACATACATTTTCATTTATTTTGAGTAACTATAGTATTAGAATTGCTGAGTAGATGTACACTTATTTTTATAAGAAAATGACAGGTCTTTAACTAAACTAGTGCCATTTTACATTTCCACCAAAAATATATGAAAATTCCAGTTGCTCCACATCCTCAACAACAATTAAGATTATCCTTCTTTGTATTTTTAGCTGTTCTGTTGACTATGTAGTATTTTTTCATCATGGTTTTATTTTGAATACATTTAACGACTAATTGTGTTGAACTTTTTCATGAGTTTATTGGCCATTGGCATATCTTCTTTTGGGAATGTCTGTTGAAACATTTGCTCATATTTTATGGGGTTGCTTGGATTTTTGTAACTGAGCTCTTGAAGTTTCTACATTTTAGATACCAGTCCTTTGTCAGATATGTGTTGTGACTATTTTCTCTAAGTCTATGGCTTGCCTATTAGTTTTCTTAAAGCCATCTTTGATAAGATTTTTTTAAATGTAATGAAACCTAACTATCAATGCTTCTCTTATTGCTTTCTATGAACCAAGGAATATTTTCCTACCCAGAGGTCGTGAAGATATTCTATTACGTTTCCTTATAAAACTTTTATAGTTGTAGCCTTTGTATTTCAGTCAATTTTCCATCTCTAATTACTTTTGTATGTGGTAGAAAGAAAGAGGTGAAAGTTCATTTTTTTTTCCACATGAATATCCAGTTACTCCAGCATCCCTTGCTAAAAAGCCTTTCTTTTCTTCTTTGGATTCCCTTGGATCGTTTATTGAAAATCAAATGACTATGAAGACTAAGTCTATGCTGCTCTATTGATTGATTTATCAATAGTTAATGTCCATATCACACTCTCTTGGTTATTATAATTTGGAATATTAAAGCCAGGCAGTATGAATGTTAGAATTTATTCTTTTTCAAGATTGTTCAGGAAATCTATGTCCTTTGCCTTTCCATGCATGTGTTAGAATTTGCATATCTACTTCTACCAAGAAAATCTCCTCATAAAACAATGATTGGGATTGTGTTGATCTTATAGATTGGTTTGGAGAAAAATAATATCTTAACAATATCAAGTTTTCCAATCCTTGAGCATGGTTTATATCTGCATTTATTTAAGTCTTCTTGAATTCTTCCTAGAATTTTCTTTTAGTTTTCAGTGTAGAAGTCTTACATGTCCTTGGTTAAATGTAATCTTAAGAGTTTAATATTTTGATGCTATTGTACAATAATTGGCTTATTTTTTCTATTTCTTTATTGCTAGTACACAAAATACAATTGATTTTTTCCAGTAAGCTTGAATCATAAAGCCATAATAAATTCCTGTTAGTTTCTGAAATTATAGATGGCTTAGGACTTTACACTTAAACAGTTAAGTCATCTGCATATAGAGACAATTTTACTCTTCCTTTATATTTACACTTTTCCTTTCTTCCTTTTCCTTTTCTTCTCTCCTTCTCTCTCTTTCCCTCTCCATCCCTCCCTCCTTCCTTTTCTTTCTCTTTTTCTTTGTCTCTGTCTTTTTCTTTATTTCTTCCTTTCTCCTTATTTTACTGGCTACAATTCTTTTTCAATCCCCAAGTTTAGGAGGAAACATCCAGTATTTCATCATTAGTCATGATGCTAGTGTAGATATTTCATAGCTGTTCTTTCAGTTGGAGCACACTCCCTTGTACTTGTTTGCTGAGCATATTTATTATGCCTGAGTATTGAATTTTATCACATGATTTTTCTGCATCAGTTGGCATAAGCGAATGTTTTTTTTTTCTGTTGATATGGGAGCTCGCATTTGATTGATGCCTACCTTGCATCACTGAGGACGCTGTACTTTGTCATAAAGTATTATACCTTTTGCATATTCACTGCATATATCTATATAAGGGATATTTTAATGGATATCTAGAGTGTCCATCAGATTTTGGTTTGAATATTATGCTAATTGCATAAGATGACTTGGAAAGCATGCCTTCTGCCAATATTTTCTGAATGAGATTATTTTTTTTTCTCAAGTGTTTGATAGAATTCACAAGTGAAACCATCTCAGTCTGGAATTTTATTTGTGTAAAGGTTTATGATGATGAGTTCAATTTATTTAATAGATGTAGAGATACTAGATTTTCTTTCTTTTCATGTCAGTTTTGATAAATGGTACTCTTCCAGAAATTTGTTAAGTTTTGTATAAGTTGTCAAATGTATTGGCATGAAATTATTTATAATGTCTTACTATCATTTTAATACCTGAAGAATCTGTAGTAAATAATCCCTTTTTTATGTAATTAGTTTGTGCTCTTTCTCTTTTTTTTCTTAGTCTGGTTGGTGTTCATTGATTTTCTAGAATTTTTAATAAAACACCTTTTATTTTGATTAGTTTCTCATTTTTCTCTTTTGCATTTCACTAATTTTGGCTATTACTCTTATTTTCTTTTAGTTTACTTGTAATTCTTTTTTTGGCTTCCTAAGATTGAAACTTTGGTTGTGAATTGTTTTTTCCTTTTTCAAATAGAGGCATATAAAGCTGTACATCTCCTTCTCTGTAGCTGGCTACATCCTACAAATGTTGATATGTATGTGTAATATCATTCAGTTAGAAATATTATATACTTTCCTTTGTGATTTCTTCCATGACCCATATATATTTTTTAACTTACAAATGTTTTGTTTCTTAAATATCTTATTATTGTGTATTTCTAATTTTATTCCATCTTGATAGAGATTGTGTGATTTTGGTTATTCTAGATTGAAGCACGTATAATGGTACAGTCTACAGTCTATTGTGGTGAACTTACCAAGCACACTTAAAAAAGAATGTGTATATTCTGCAATTGTTGGTGTAATATTTTATAAATACCAAGGATAAGGGAGTCAATAGCATTGTTGAGATTGTCTTTTCTTTCCCCTGATAATTGCCTATAGTTTTCTCAATTGCCAAAATAGGGGAGTTAAAATCTCTTCTAAAATTGTCTATTTATACATTTGCAACAACATGGATGGAGCTAGAGGGTATTATGCTCAGTGAAATAAAACAGGTGGAGAAAGACAAGTACCAAATGATTTCACTCATATGTGGAGTATGAGAACAAAGAAAAAACTGAAGGAACACAACAGCAGCAGACTCACAGGAACCAAGAATGGACTAACAGTTACCAAAGGGAAAGGGACTGGGGAAGATGGGTGGGAAGGGAGGGATAAGGGGGAAAAAGGGCTATTACAATTAGCACACATAATGTAGCGGGGGTGGGGGTGAGGTGAGGGGATACGAGGAAGGCAGTATAACACAGAGAAGACACGTAGTGATTCTATAACATCCTTCTACGCTGATGGACAATGACTGCAATAGGGTATGTAGTGGGGACTTGATAATAGGGGGAGTCTGGTAACCACAATGTTGCTCATGTAATTGTATTTAATAATAGCAAAATAAAAAAATTGTCTGTTTATAGAATTCTGTGAATTTTGCCTTCATATTCTTTGGGAGTAGTCACACACATTCATGATTACTATATATTCCTGAAGAATTCAACATTTTAATCATTATGAACAGTTCCTCTTTATCTCTGGAAATACTCTTTTTTCTCTAAGTCTGTTTTATCTGAAATTAATATGACCACTTCAGCCTTAGGCTGTTCGCATCTCACATCTTTTTCATCCATTTACTTTTCAACTACCAGCATTTAGGTGCATTTTTATAGGTAGCATGTAGTTATGACAATTCCTCCCTTTGAATCATAGGGTTTTGACCATTGTGATCATGTAATTTTTGTCAGGGTTGGATGTACGTTTACATTTTATTAATTGTTTTCTGTTTCTCCCTCTATTTCTTGGTTCTCTGTTTCTCTTTTGCTAATTTTCTTCTCCAAATTATTTGAATAATTGAAAAATTCTACATTAATCTATTTGCTATTCAGTCATATTCCCTGGCATTATTTTTTTGATGTTCCAACTGTTGTTTTTCAGAGTCTACTTAGACTTAATATTATACCACTTCATGTTAAATGGAGAAATCTTGACACAGTAGAGGTCCATGTCTCCTCATATTTTTTATGCTGTATTTGTCATCTGTATTGAAATGCATACAGTATAAACTCCACATAACAATACTATAATTTTGGCTCCTGAAGAGCCATGCACTTTAAAGATATTAAAAAGCAAATGTAATCTTTCATATTTATCCATGATTTTACATTTCGGCTAATACTCACTTATTCTGAATATCCAAGTATCTGTTTAGTATCATTCCCTTTCAGCCCCAAAGAATTTCCTTTAATATCTTGTAGTGCATGCCTGCTGGAGAAAATTTCACTTAGCTTTATTTTCTCTAAAATTGTTTTTGCTTCAACTTTCTTAGTGGAAGATGTTTTAGCTTTACGTAGAATTTTGAGGTGACAGGTCCCTCTTTTGGCATATAGGTATGCTCTGTGTGTACTGGGCCATTTTTCTCTAGTTTCTTTCAAGCTATTTTCCTTATTATTTTTTTTATCAAATTGAGTATGATGTGACTAGGCATGAATTTCTTTATCGTTTGGTAGTTAATGAACTCCTTGAAGATTTATTACATTCACCAAACATGGGAAAATGTTGGCCTTTATATTTTTAAATAATTTTGACACCATTCTGTCTTTTCTCTCCTTCTGGAACTCCAGTTATACACGTGTGGTAGATCTTGATATTGTCCCACAGGTCTGTGAGCATACTTTTTCTTTTTTTCCAATTTTTGCTCTGTCATCCTCAAATTTGTTAATTTCTATTAATTCAACTCCAGGTTCACTTTTTCTGTCCTCTTTTGATTCCATTCTGTGAATAATTCCATCCTAGAAAGTTCCAGTGACTGATATGTTAATTTTTTCAGTTCTAAAATTCCTTTTATTTCTTTTTATAGCTTTGTTTTTTACTGAGATTTTTCTCTTTTTGTTCACTGTAACACTATTTTCTTTTAGCTCATTGAACTTAATTTTAACAGCTGCTATAAAACATCTGAATGCTTATTCTAGCACCTGGATCATATGGGATTTGTTTCTGCTAATTGTCTTTTCCCTTGAAAATGGCTCACATTTTCCTGATTCTGCCTATGTCAAATAATTTTGGATCATCCCTAGAAAAGGAGTTTGGCGAACCTCTTCAAGAGTGTTGACATTTGCTTTGTTTGGTTTAGCAGAAATTCACTCTGTTGAATTCAAGTGTAAAATCTGTGGCTTGTACTTAAATAGCCGTTCAAATCTCAGTTCAGTTCTTGGACCCTGAGCTGGGCTGCTCTGAGCCTTCTTCATGTACGCATAATTCGGAGTTCATCCACAAGTTTGGCTAGCATTTACATACCTAATTGGAAGCTCCCTCTCTCTGGCTTACTCATATCCCTACCTCACTCATGTTGCCCTGAACTCTAGCCTTTGGTTTTTCAGATTAAATAAATGAAAGCTTTTTTAGGAAAGCTTTTCATTCCACATGTCATGTCACTGACTGCAAGTCCACTTCCGTGCTAACAATAAAGCCGTAAAATGGGAAACACATCCCATGCTGTTTCTTTCTTTCAAGTGTTGACTCACCTCTAGAATTCGCCTACTTTTGTGTACTCTCTCATGCTTTCAGGTAGCTTTCTTCCATTTTTGTCTGTCCCCCAGAGCTTATGGCTGTTGTCTGTGGTAGGGTCAGTCTAGTCAGAGTTTACTTGTCCATATTAAAAGCAGATTCTTTGTAGCGATTGACATTTTGATCTCTGTCTGCTTGACTCTCTCTGTTTTTGAGAAGTACAGAATTGGAACCAGATATTCAGAGGCGGCAGTCATCATAAGGCAGAAGGGCTTGCCCTGGGACGGTCAAAAGGTATATAAAGAGGATGGATTTGCAATACCATACAAGGACAAAATTAACTGAACATGGCAAAAGTTTTCATTGGGAGGAGTAAGGGATGATCCTGAAGCTGGCAATTTGTTAGGTAAAAAAGCAAATGCTGGTACAGGTCAGTATGAGAATGCCCAAAGGGTAACAGGGACTTTAGCTAAGCCTGAAGGAGAAGTGGGAAAAGAAATGGGTTGAGCTTGAACATGTGTTTGAGGTGCCAGCAGCGTATCTGTACAGAGCCTGTAACAAGGAGATGAAAATATAGGTTTAAAGCTCATGGGCAATATTAGGGGAGAATTATATATTTGGATCAATACTAGATATTAGAGCTAAAGACGTAAGAATAGATGTTGTAAGGATTCTGTTTTCGAGTAGAATAGACAACTTCATTTGAACCAGATAAAACCGCCATGTTTCCTGGTTCAAACCGAATACTGGCACTTTCATGTGATGCAACTAAATAAACAGAAGTCCAGGAACAGAAACGTAGTGTATACCAACCTCATCTATGGAACTAGTTTTCTAACAGAACCTGACTGCGAGCTCTACTAGGAGGCATCAGAAAAATAAGAGGGGCCCAGGAACCAATAAGTATGTAATGTCGACATATAACCAAAGTGGCGCTAGGGAATAATGGGAAAAAAATAATTTCAATAAATTCTGCTGGAAATCTTGAAAATATGAAATTACATTCTTTCACCATAGAAAATAATTCTGCAAGTAATAAATATTTATAAATGAAAAGCAAACTTCAGAACTTTTAGAAGGAAATTTGTAACAGTATTTATTATAAGGGCATGTATGACATTATAATTTGATAAATTTGATTATATTAGAATTAAGAACTTTCATTCATCAAGAAATCATAAAGAAGGTGAAAAGACAATCCACAAATTGGGAAAAGCTACCTGTAATGCTTAATACTAACTAAGTTGTAGAACTAAAACTGCATAATAAACTAAAAATCATTAAGAAAAGATAAGTAACCAGTAGAAAAAAAACTTCTATACATGTGAACCTGGAAACATGTACAAGGATTTTTATAGAGGAATTATTTGTAGCATCAAAAAATGGAAATCAAAATATGAAGACAGAAGAATAAATCAATGAATTCTATCAAAAAATGGAATGTCATAGAGCAATGAAAATTGCACAATAATGCTATGCATCAATACTTAACATTTAGTAACAAAAGAAAGTTGTAGCTGACTTCGTACAGTATGATAACATTTCTAAGAAATTCAAAACAAGCAAAAATACACAATGCAGTGTTTGGGGATATATAGAAAAGTGATTAAACTATAAAAGTGAAGACAATTTAATAGAAAACTCAAGGGATAAGAGGAATGAAGGAAATAGTACATGGAAAGAGTTCACAGGTTGACATATCAGTAAAAATTTAATTCCTGTGTGCTGTGTTCATGGATATTCATTTTATTATTAACCTTAAAAAAGATTTCTTTAAAATGAGCATAAGCATTTTAAGTTAAGGGGGAATACATAATTATCATTAAAACATCAACATTCAAAATGGCTCATGTTACATTATGATCTATATACCACAAAATGTCTTATTATTACCATAATCTTGTAAATAGTATCCTAAATTCCATGAAAAATGTCCTCATACTTAAAAAAAATCCTGAAGTACGAAGAGAAAGAAAGCCTTAAAACGTTTTATTATATAGTGTGTCTAATTTCTCATAGAGGAAAAAATTATAATAGATACTTCATTTCTGGCTAAAAATATATTAGTGAGGAATAGGAACAGAGGGCTCTAACTAAGGGGGCCTTCTCAGGCTCAGTGAAACAGCTAGTGCCACAGAAATTTTCGTTTTTCCTCCAGGGAACTGAGATGCTGACCATATATGTTTTTCTATACTCAAAAAGAAATATTAGCCTTACGCTTCAACTGCATGAGTCCAGCCTGTCCTAAGGGAAATCCAACTGCAGATCTAAGAGAGTCAGTGAGGCTTAGATCAATGTATCACTGTTTCTTCTGCTTCCTTGTGAATTCACCTTTACTAGGAAGTGCATTTGTAATATCTGAAGATTCATAAATAAGTAGGAAAAGTAGAAAAAGTATGAATAAGAGTGAGACACATGTGATTCGAACAGGGGAGTAGGTGGACAGGTAGGGGATTTATATGAAACTTTGATCAGTAATATTTCTTACCTAAGCTGGGTGGTATGTAGAAGAGGATGTGCCATATCATTTTGTACCTGTTGCATGTCTAAAATATTTGATGAAAAATTTAAACTTTTAAACTAAACAAAAAAAACCCCAAACCCATAAGGTAATGATTCACTCTGCAAAGATTTACTATGCACCTGCTATGGTCAAGGCTCTGCAATAGACATTTCTGTGGGAAATGAAGAGACACACAATTGGAGCATGAACATTATCAAAGGAATGGACTCAAGTACTCAAATAACTCTGACAAATGTTTTGTGTCTTATGTGCTTGGAAAGCAGTGTAAACACAGAGCCATAAGTACTCAACAGGCAGTGGTTCTCTCGGTGAGAAAAGGCTGCATGGAACAGTTGTTAGTTCACCTGGAATTTGGGGATGAGAACATTTTGCACGGAAATGATTATGGGAATGGTTCCAAAAGAGGCTCAGGATAACGTTTGCTTTTAGTAGGTAGTATATTTGTAATAATAGTTGTGAAGGGATGCTGGGGAGAAAGACTGAGGTTTAGAAAACCTCTAGAGAGCATCATTTTATATTGTAAAAATGGGATATTTGGCATGAGGTGACCTGGGCCCTCCTCCTGACCATGTTACTTAGTAGGGGTGTGGCATTTGGCAAGTCACTTAACCTTCCAAAGCACACTGATAATTGGGAATAATGGAAACATCACCCTCCTTTTAAAAAATAAATTAATCAAGTAATATATGCCCTATGATATTACAAGACTTGAGATAAATGTTAGCTTTTGTCTTTAAACAGTAGAAAAGAAGACTGAAAAAGTAGATTTGGTCACTTGGTGAATGGCAAATTTTATGTATTTTATACAAAACAGATTTTATAGATTTTTATGATTGAGAGTGGAAAGAAAAATTACAGATGAATGAACAGCATTAAACCAGGTTAATTGAGAGGTTAATAAACTGTGGCATTAATAGACATGGAGAAAGGGAAAGGAGTGGCTTGAAAGTCAAGATAATGGGCTTTTTTTTAAGCATGTTGAGTTGGAGATATCAACAGGACATATAAGCAGAGCTATGCAGGAGGCATCCAGATGCATAAGAAAAAGATCAGGTCTAGAGAAAGTACCCCTCTCTCCTTTTGTATACCTCCCTTTCACCAAAGGATTTCAGTGGCTGAGAGATATAAACCTAAAACTAAAACGACCATGATTGTTGAAAACACAGAACAGATGTGAAGGGTAGAGTGTAAAGAGAGAAAAAGAGAATACCAAAGCCACAACATAGGGAATGTTCCAGAAGGAGGAATAAAAACTCAGAAAGAAAAAAGTGAAAGAGTCAAGAATAGACGCATGACAGATGGATACTAAGAGGAAGGATTTATGAAAGGTCACTAAGTTTGTTGATTTTCATGGATTGATAAACAGTTTGGTAATGTCAATAGGATAATTCAGATTATAAGATCCTACAATGCAAGTAGGTGTATGAGTAAGAGTGTTCTGACCATTATTTCAGGAATGTTGATGGTAAAACAAAGGTAACTGTGGCACTCTTAATTGAAGAAGAGGCACTTTAGGAAGCTATTGAATAATCCAGAGTTCACTGTGTTCCCTGTCCTAGCAGCAGGGAGCATAGCATGGGAAATGTTGAGACAAGAAGGAAGACGGTGGATTTGATGTTCAACCGCCAATGTTGACAGACCTGTTAGTAATTTTAAAAGTCATCTGCTAGCAGGCCCATTGAATGAACCCACATGTTCTTCACATGGACATGTTTTAGATCATCTTGCAAAGTCAAGACAAAGAGCATCAATATATTCTCTTGGTAGACACACTGCTATCTTCCAAACTCATGTCTGGTCAAGCTGAGTTCATCCCGAGGTACAATTGCCACTCTTGTCTTGAGCGGAGAAACCAGCATCTCAGGAGAAGTGGAACATGAAACAAGAGAAAGTTAACAAAGAAACTATCAAACATATTGAAAGATATTGGATCCAGTCATTTTTGCTTTTGGTGCCCAGATGAAAATTTTAAAGGATGATGTCAACATGATTAAGATTTCCCTTGTAATGAACCTGGCAGAGATGGACAAATCTTGGCTTAAGGGAAATGTGGGCACCAGTGACCAGTTGGCAAGTCCCACTCAATAGCCATCTCCTCTGGGAAAATCCAGGCAGAATTAATAATCACCTTCTCTGTTCTCTCATAACACTCGATACACTAAAAATACATTGTTTATTATCTTATGTATTTGTCTCCTCTTCCAGGCAAGGAACTCCATATAACAAGGATAACATATAATATGTCATTTTATTGTTAGCTTGGAAGTTTGGAGACACACAAGCAAAACATCTAGGAAAACATCGAAAGGCTAAGTACTGAGACAAAATCAAACTGAATGTGAAATTAGTTATATATGTAAGGATTGAAGTTACAGAGAGCTAGGAAATGGCCATAGCTCACAAAGCTTTACAGAGATGAATTGTCGTCTTTAAGCTCCGTTTATTGAGTATACTGAATTTGTGTGTGTGTGTGTGTGTGTGTGTGTGTGTGAGTTCATATTTTTATGTTTCTTATTTAACTTCAGAACACCACATCTCATGTGTTTGGTATTCTTGCAGATAAGGAAACTGAAGCTCAGAGAAACAAAATGTAGGCTGAATGGTGGCCTCTAAATAAATCAGATCCTAATCCCTGGACCTGTGAATGTTACCGTCTATGATAAAGTCTTTGCAGATGTAAATCAAGGATCTCAACTCAAGATGGAAAGATGATCCTGGTTTATCCAGGTGTGACCTAAATGCAATCACATGATTCCTTACAGGAGTGAAGCAGAGTAAGATTTTGGCCTTCCACAGAGGAGACTGTAATGCGAAGAGGGACCAGAAACAGATTTGAAAGATTCTGGCGTTGATGCAATGCCCGTCATGGAGTGCAGGCAGCTGTAGGAGTTGGAAGAGATAAGGAACAGAAACCCCAGATGGAGCATGCCCTGCTGAGACCTTGATTTTTGGATTGATCACGTCCAGATTGGTGAGAGCATAAATTTCTGTTGTTTTAAGTCACCCAGTTTGTGGTAGTTTGTTAAACAGCCAAAGGAAACTCGTACGTTGACTAACACGGGGAGTATTACAAGTACTAAGAGAGACAGAGGTGGATCCCAGGCCTTCTGATTCCAAAGCCTTCTGATTCCAAGGCCTTCTGATTCTGGGTCCTGTATGACTAGTATTTATTGTTTTCAGGTCAATGGGGAAGGAGAAGGATAGAGTGCATGGGCCATTGAATGAGAAAAGATAACTGTTTAATCTTTCATTCACTCAACTTCTTTTCCTTAGAAAATGATGTGTTAAAAGACTCTCCTCCTTCCTATAGTCCATCTCATTTCTTTCCACTTTAGAGTATAAAGTAGAAATGTAAGGAACATTTAACATGTAAACATAATTTCTCTGCCCATGAGCTCTACATTCATCTCCTTAGAAATTAGAGGTCGTAAAGCAGCAGAGGAGCAAACCACAGTTTGAATCATTGCTTTGGTTTGAGACTATGTCACTGAGTGAAGATGGAAAGAGATATTATTACTTTAGAAAAGCAGCCACAAGGCAGAGGTTTCTACCAGGTTAAAAACAGGCTTATTTCCTTTGGATCATAGTGGCATTGAACTGCCACATCCAGGTGTGATGTAAATGCAATCACATGATTCCTTAGAGGAGTGAGGCAGAGTGAGATGCGTCCAGTTTCCAACCCCAGCACTGGTTTCCAAGGGTGTCAAACGTCAGGTGCTCTGAGGTCTCAGCACTAGGTAAGTTCTTTTTGCTTTATCTCAGGTGCTCAAAATCCTTGAGTCAAGACATTTTCATAGTATGAATTTTCAAGGTAATGCTTGTGAAGTTTCCTCAAAAGGATATTGCTTATGGTAGATAATTTCCAGATAATCTTTATCAGATGTAATTCACTTTTTAATTTACAAAGAGTTTTTGTCATTTGTTGACTTATCTTTATCAAATGCTTTTCCTATAGCTATTGACGTGTGCGCAGATTTTATCTTTTGATTGTGAATGCGACGAAGGGAATTTTTAGATTTTCTAAATTTAGACTAGTCTTAACTTCCTGAATTATACCTCATTTGGGTGTGGGTGTTATATATTTTTTATACATTGCTTGAGTTGATTTGGCATATTTTGTTTAGGAATTTTACACCATATTCACCACTAATATGGATGATAATTTTCTTTCCCCAAACTGCCTTTTCTAGCTTTAGAATCAATATTATACCAATGAGATGGAGAGTTTTCCTTCCTATTTCCATAGGGGAATGATCTAAAGGTATAGCTGTTATAAGAAAATACCTATAAATCTATCTGGGCCTGGTATTTATTTTGAAAGACAATACTATTATTTCAATTAATTTAACATATATAAAATTATTTACTTTCTATTTCTTTCTGGACCAGCTTTGGAAAGATGTATTTTATGGGAACTTGTCTATTTTGTCTGTTTTGATATCTGTTGGTTAAAAAAAGTTGTTGATAATATTCTCTTATTATATTTTGTCACATGTCCATTGTTGTCTCCTATGTTACATGTATAATATATATTTGTAACTTCTCTTTTTACTTGATCAGTTTTGCCAGAAGTTGTGTTATTGTTAGCCTACTAAAGGAATTAACTTTTGGTTTTCATGATCTGATTAGATCTTCATTTTCTATTTTACTGTTTTCTACTTTTTTATGACATATTTTCAATTTCTTTAATATAACCTGTATTCTTTTTACTTTAATATAACCTGTATTTCAATTACTGAAGTTGGATGCTTAACTCCTTTACCATCAGATTTTTATCTTTTCTGAAATATTTAAGATACTATATTGATTTTAAAAATTGGGGGTGCTTTTTGTGCATACCATAGGGTTTTCTATATGTCAGTTTCATTTTGATTCAGTTCTAGGCATTATGATTCCTTCTTTGATCCAACTGGTCTCCTGTCAGACATCCGGGTTGGCACTGAGACTTGACCTTTGAAAACATTACTTATTTTCCCTGCATTCTGTTTTCTCATCTCAAATATGTACTACATTGTAAATGTTATAAATGTTCAAACATTATAAAATTTTCTCTGCCTCATTCAATAATGCATGTGAGTTATGGCCTCTGTACCAGGTACCAAGGATACAGCAGAGAACAATATATAGTATGCTACTCATCATGGAGTTTAACTTTTGTTCATGGAACAACCAAGGGGTTTTAATCGGCAATCAGGAAGTAGCTTTATATACTAGTTTATTCTGACCCACACATAGATGAACAATGTACTTGAGTCAATCGTTTTAATTTTAGTGAGGTGTTTATGTGATGTCTGCAATTTAAGAAGGAAAAGAAGTAGGGAAAATTATTTCTATTTAATATATTCCAGTGGAAATACTTATGATTCCAAAACTACTTAAAATGCTTAGTAGCATTAAACTAGATATGATAAAAGCAATACATGAATTAAAGTGAATTTGGCCTTGAAATTAGGGAGCAACTCCTGATTTTATAATAAATTATAGCAGGATATCCTTGATGACTCTAAAGCAAGAAAGCAGTCTAAAAAGGCTTAGATGGATCAAGAGTGTCACAATCTTTTGGGGTCCATTTGTCACTTTCTCACCTAGTACAGCTGTAAAAAAAGAGGTGATAAATATCGCTTCACCCTTACCATTTCAGACATTTGGCAGACGCGCTGTCAGTAGCAAATGGATTTCAGCTGGAGAAGAGGCGTCTTTAATATTTTTTGCTGAGCATGCACCTCAAAAAGACCCCTGATAAAATTAGGCTAAGGCCTAAAATTTAAAGCAAGTTTTAAGTAATTGCTTGTCTTTCAGCGCTAACCATTTCTCAAGTTATGTCTGTGGCCATAAGTCAAATAGTCATAGATCACAGTCTATTAGAGATCTGTCTCAAATACATTAAAAGGCAACAGGCCCAGAGAGGGGAAGAAAGTTTAAAGGCTCTGAAATTGGAATAATCTGTTTTATGAGTAGCATTATACCTACAGCGGGTAGCACACACCGTAACCGAAGGACACTCATGACATTTCTCACATTGGCAGCTAGAGCTGTTTGAGTACAATCTGTCCACCACCTCCTCCCTAGCTTGTCTTTTATTCTACCAGTCATTCATTCATTCAACAAACGATTGTTACAAACTTGTTCTATGTCTGGTGCTTACGAATACAAGCCATATAGGTCCTGACCCAAACTAGGCCAGTGAACTGGGTATTTGGATCTGGAACTAAGGCCCGGTCAGGTCAGTCTGACATGGACCCTTCAAAGGGAGTAGGTGAGCCCCAGAATCTACTGGGCAGCCATGCACTATCTGCCATACACAGAGGGGCCCAAAGCCTGTCTGTGGGGTCCAGGAGGCAGAGTTCAGAGACAGAGGTGTAGGAACGACAGTCTTACAGATCCTGCTCCTAGTTCCCACACAGCCAGTCTAACATTCCTGAATTCTGAGAGATAACCCTGTTTCCTTTTAATGGGTTCCCACTTCACCAGCTAGCTAGCTGGTTTCTGTTACTTGCACATAAGAATCTTGATGAAGATTCCCAGGATACATATTCTTACATGTGAAAATATAAAATATGTAGGGGTTATAGGATAGCACTATTCCTTCTGTGAACCTTCATACTATTTCACATTCTTTCTATGAGAAAAACTGATTGGAGTTTCAAGGAGTGACTCATACATATAGAAGAACTTGCCTTTGAAATATGAGGGCCACTAGTCCTGCTTTTAGTATTACTTCTGCTTCCTTTTAAAATGAGTGCAAATACTTCATCTACTTATAAATAATGTCAGAAATAAAGCTAGTGCTTCTACCTAATCTGGCCGCACAGCTTGGATTGAATCAGACTGTCTCAAGTGATGTTTTCTAAAAGCCATTCAAAATGGTAGTTAAAATGTTTTCAAAAGGGAAACAAACAACGTCAAATTTATTATGATTCTAGAAGGATCTCTCCACTTTTTTTCTTCTAGTTTCATGACTATAGAACTTTCCAAATAAAAAAATGTTCAGCCTGGAGTTTTTTTTTTTCTTGTTTGTTTTTCAATTACAATTTTTCCACAGATTGACTAACAGTTTCTGGCAGGATGAAACTCCTGGATAAGTAATTTCCATTTAAGTAATTTAGCTGAAGGAGAGCATTTTTTGCATGCTTCCCAGATTTCTCTGGTTATCCATTTGCAAAAGCTCTTCTTGTTTTGAGGTCCACAGTCTCTCATTTCAGCAACTTTCCTGCCTCGTATCCAGGGGGCTGATGGAATCATATCACTTCTTCCACCACGAAGCTGCCAGGGCCCCACAGAGCCGCAAGCTGAGCGCGGAGATGTGTACTCATTTGAAATGTTTATTGCATTTGATGATTTTAAATTCATTTCCTGCTTCTGTGAGGTTAGGCTATTTGCTGGAATATGAAAGTATACGGGGCCTTCCAAGGATGACATAATTTAATATTTTTGGTAAAAAATTATCAAAAAGTTTTTCAGTTACACATTTATCTACAAAGAACATTCACACTGGGTGCAGCGATTTCTCAGCTCTGGCCGACAGTACTTGAGCCAAAGACAGGGTTTCTGAAAGAGCTTTCAGAGCATTCAGGTGCAAAAGACCCCTTGAACAAAATTCCTTATATGAAAACTAAAAATCAAAATAAAATGCCATTGATTCCATTCTCATAATGGTAATAGTTTAACACACCATTGCTGCAGCCCCAATAGACTAAGCAGTGATACCACTTAAACATCATTCCAGATCAGTCCTTAAAAACCTTTCCTTTTATAAAATGTTAGTTTTTTTATAGATATGGATACAGGAAAAAAATCTTTTCTAATTTCACTACACAAGCATTACTTACATTTCATAATAGTAACAATGAAATTGAAGGAAAATATGTACGTGGTTAGGAAAATGCAAACATTTAACAATAAAGTGCAAAATAAAAAAACAGAAACTCCCTACTATCTCCATTCTTGCTTCCCAAAAATAACCCTATAACTAATTTTTTATTAAAAAAATAGCATACTCACATGTATATTAACTAAGACTAATAAAAAGTACATCTTTTTCTAAAAAAAGCAAATAGTACTTTTTAAAATATAATCCATCTATGACATCTTTCCATGTTCCAAATTATAATTTGGAATATAAACTAATTTATATAAATATAAATTATTTTAATGATAATTAACATTAATATTAACATATTAATATGTTAGACCTAGTCATCACTAATTTTTCTCTCTCACTTCCCCACCCCAACTCTGAAGTCCCCTGTTTAGTTCCACTATTTTTCCCCAAGATAGATTTTGTATTATTTTGTTGTCTATTTCTCCCCCCGACACACACACACAAATAATAATTTGGATTGCATTTCATTTACGCATTTAAAAAATAATACTGGTGTTTCCAATGTCATTGGTGAATACCGGTAAATTTATTTCTTATTATCTTATCTTTGAACAGGTTATTCCTTTTTCTTGCTTTACTACATTACCAAGGGCCTCTGGACAGGGTGGATAGAAGTGCTAATGAGTGTCTGCAATTTGGTTGCAAACTTACAGGGCAAGAGTTTAGTATTTCCACACTGTGATGTTAGCTAGAGGTTTCTGGTAGATACACTTAGATTAAGGAAGGTCCCTGCTTTTCCTAGTCTGCTGGTTTTTCATCTCTACTGCGAACCATATGATATTTTCTTTATTCTGTTAATTTGGAGAACCACATTTATTGATTTTTGAATGTTCAACTAACCTTTGCAAGGTTTCTTGATATAAAACAAATTGATCATGGTATATTATCCATTACATACAGTATTGGATTTGATTTATTATAATTGTGTTCAGGACTTTTGCCTATGTTCACGAGAAATACCAGCCTGCAATTCTTCTTACAATGTTCTTGTCAGTGTCACTAACAAGGTCATGCAGACCTCAGAAATGAACTGGGAGGTCTTATATCTTATTCTGTTTTCTGGAAATGTTTTTATAACATTTGTGTTGTTCCTTCCTTAAATGTTTGGAAAAATTCACCAGTGGAGCTCACCATGCCAGCAACTATCTTTGTGAAAAAACTGATTTTACATTTGATTTCTTTAATACTACAAGAATAGTCATATTTATTCTTCTCATTTCATTGTTGTATTTTCCAAATGATATGTCATAAGATTTATTGGCATGAAGTCGTAGATACTTGTGGTAGATGAACGGCCTCCCCAGTTATTCCTCTGTCCTTCTATATATTCATTTGTTGGGGCCACCGAGCTGGTAGAGCCTGATCAGCTGGAGTCCAGGAGACTCACAGGCATATGAGAGACAGTAAAGGATTATAGTTTTAAGCCACTGAGATTTGGGGTGGTTTATTTTATAATAGCCAACCAATAAAATAAAATAAAATCCTGTTAAGTAGTTTTGCAAATGTATGTGAAATGGTTAGTGTTTTATCTTTTTCTTGATCTGTCTTGCTAGAGATTTAACAAATTCAAAAACCTTTTTTTTTTTTGGTTGTTTGCCTTCTTTCTATTTCTTAGATTTTCTTTTCTTATTATCACCTTCCTTCTACTTTCTATAGATTTATTTGCTGCTTTTCTTTTTTTTTAATATAATTTATTTTGGTATCATGAATCTACAGTTACATGTGCAATATTATGGTTTTTAAACTACCCCTTTCATCAGGTCCCCCCCACCAACCCCATTACAGTCACTGTCCATCAGTGTAGTGAGATGCTATTATTTGCTGCTTTTCTTAATTCAAATATTATTTCTATTCATCTGCTCACAGGAGAACTCTTCATACACATAAGTTAGACATTTTCATTTTGTTCCAGATATCTTTTAGATTCTTTTATTCATGAATAAATATGTATCCTTTCAAGACATGTCCTCCAGATTGCTAGTCCTTTGCCCTGCTGTCTATACCTTTTATTATAGCCATGTAATAAACTGTTTCAGTTTTCTATGTATTGGTTCTCAGATTTCCACTTGATAAAATTTTGGTGAATTCTGTGTCCTCTCAAAATCATATGTTGAGGCCCTAACCCCCAGTGTGATGTTATTTGGAGACAGGGTGTTTTGGAGCTAATTAGAATCTAAATCTAATTATTTAGATGAGGTCCTGAGGGTAGAGCTATCAGGATGAGATTAGTGCCTTGATGAGAAGAGAACCAGAGGGTTTGCTCCCTTGCTCTCTGCCATGTGAGAGCACAGTGGGGAGGCAGCTCTCTGCAAGCCGAGAGGAGAGGCCTCACCAGGAACTGATCGAGCTGACGCCCGATCATGGACTCCCAGCCTCCAGAACATGAGAAAACAATTTGTTGTTTAAGCCACCAATTCTCCAAACCCTACAGTTAAGGGGTTTTTTTATGGAGGCTTCATCACATAGGCACGACCAACTTTTAACTCAGTCTCTAGCGCCTTTCCCCTCCCTGGATGATGGCACATAGCGTTGAAAGTCCCCAGCTTCTAGTCATGGCTTCATCTTACTAGTGACCAGCCCCCAACCTGAAGCTGTCCAGAAACCCACCAAGAGATGTTCCTATCTATCACACAGGAAAATCCAAGGACTTAGGAATCTTATGTCAAGAGCTGTGGTCAAAGACCAAATATTAGAATAAAAGATGCTCCTAACACCTCTATCATTTAAAAAATTGCACAGGCTTTAGGATCTGTGTCCAGGATCCAAGGACAAAGATCAAAATATGATTTCTTATTACATCACAATATCACAATTGGAGATTAGAGAGGGGAAATCCTTGCCCTATTGTTTGTAGAATTTGAGAATCCCACCCTAACCCAACCTTTTCCTTATACTACTGGAAAAGCAAATGTGCCTTAAACTACCTCCTGCCACATTTTATTTTGACTGAATGCAAATATTTCTTAATGCAGTTTTGAAAGCATTCTGAATTGTTGGTACCTCCATGGGATACTGCAGTAAAATTTCATTATCAAATCACATTCCTGGTTTTGAATGGGGTCTTTCTTCTAAAGATTCAGCTTGTTTTATTTCCATTGCCCTTTGATTAAAATAGCTTTCCTATCACACCACATGCTAACTCCTAACTTGAAATGCAATTTCTAGAACTAGAAGTTAATCTCTTTCAAAAGCAGAAATGTACTTCCCCTATTGCAGGTGTTCAGGAGAGAGAATATTTTCCCATGCAGCTGAGGAAGGTGGGGGTGGGGGAGCCGCGTGGTGGGGAGGGCATGAAAATTGGTTCCTAACAAAGCTTTCAGGACATTTTGTTATAGTGGAGAGAGGTGGAAGAGATGGTGAGGTATGGTGGCAAAACCAGCAGATCCAAAATGTTAAAAAGCCTATAGTTGTTTCTTAACCTAGATATTTTTCCTAATATAATTCAAAATGAAATAAAAGACAATAAATAAAATGTTATGTTTGTGAACATAAATATAACCAGAAAAGAACACAAAAAAGGGAAAATAGTGCATTATAAGGCACTTGAGATCCACAAAACATATTCATATTTTCCTCTGATAAAAATGAATTTTTATATATTGACACATGATATTATTTCATATGCAAGTATATCCCTCACATCTAGTGAAAATTTAAAAATAAAAGCCCTAGTGATACTTAAATTAATTAAAAATATTAAACCATATCTCACTCTTTTTAAAATGTGAATATTTTTATTTTAGAATATAATATATTCTACTTTAAAGAGAAAACACACCTTCATTATATCCATTTTGAAACACCAGAGAAGACAATCTCTCTACGATATCCAATTAGCATCAGGTCTTTCTCTGACAGTGAATCTTTTTGATTTAGATGAAGAGAGAATGACCATTCTTGGCGTAGAAAAGAAATACACTCTGTGATATTCTAAACACCAGACCAGCACCCTTATTCTCCATAAGGGTTTAATATTGTAATTATAAAAGATGCCTTTTCTTTTGAAAAACCATTTGCCCTTAGTAAAACAACTGCATGACTATATTTAATTTGAATTTCACTGGTCTAAATCTCAGTACATATTCCCACACTATCTATTACAACCAACAGAAACACATTCTCATTTCATTACATATACTTGCGTCTCTCTGTTTTTAAATCTTAATTCTTTCAAGTAGTCACTTTTATGAGGTTTGCACTTCATGTTGCTCTTTCTGTATTTCAAATTCTTGCTGAAATAAATTTGATATTTTTATTTTATCCCTTCTAGCTGGCCGCAAGGGATGATAAAAAATTTCAAGTGTAAATTTCATTACATTCCTTAATGAAGAATAATTCCTAGCAATGAGTATGCATTGTAATTAATATTAAATGATAAATTTATTTAATTCATAAACACTCTTTTAGAGATATACTACATGTGGGAACCACTCTGTTGATCACTATACATTCTTTTTTAAGGCATGGAGTTTGCAAGCTATTTAGAAATCTAAAAACAATATGTGATTTTATATAGTGTTCGATACATTCATTTACATTACCTTGTGATATAAGATATAGAGTAACTAAAAATTCTAATATAACTTTTTTATTTCTTTGTCTATATAAAGTCTTTACAGTGGGAGAGGAGGGTTAAATTGTTTTAAAATGAAATGAGTAGTATTTTGAGGCATAATCTCTCATTTCCTATCAAGCCAGATTTTTATTGTGGCCAGATACCTCTAAGTCTATCATGTGGATATGAAATGTTTTATAGTTATTAATAACATGTCAGTAAATTTCACTTTTAAATGAACACACATCCTGGCCTACCAGTCCTTAGTAGTATTGAAATTAGCAATTAAAATAACTTCATAGTAAATATTCAGCAAAGCATGAGTTGTGAGCAGCTATCCTGTAGAAAAGGATGCAGAAAAAAGAACATAAAAATAGAGCAATGTTGGGACAGGCTGCCCTGGGGTCAGCCGAAGAATGTGGATTTTACTTTCACAACTTAGAATCTTTTGCTCTCATTAGTTCACATCTTGGCAACTACAGAAATTCATTTGTAGAATGTTATGTACAATAATATATACATAAGTGGCTTGATGTGAAGATTGAATGAAATAATATATATAAGTCTTAGTGCCTCTGGGAGTGGAGTGAACTCTAAATGTACATTAGTTGTGATTATTAACATTAGTGCTCTGAGTGTTGATAGGTCAGACCTCGGATACATTTAACTCTCGTTTTCTCATTTCTGATTTTTAAAGTCTCATTTTGTTGGAGATATAGTAGTTGGGCCGGCTTTTAATTTTTTTCTGGGTTTATCACCAAGTCATAAACAGAGATACTATGCAGAAGGGCCAGCAGATTTTAGCTTCTCCAAAGATCAACAGGGCAACAGATTTTTAAATTATATTGCTATAGTAGCATGAAAAACTTAAGTTTTTCTACTCAGAGGTACATGTGGAAATGGAACTAATCTTAGGGTATCCAGTAAAGGGATGCCCACTGAGTATTCTAGAAAGCAGTTCTGAAGACATGTTCTCCTAAGTATCTACAGATATGCATTAGCTTTTTCCACGGACTGCTTGCTTCTATAAATGTAGACATTTAGCAAGTTATTAGTATCAAGGACAATCTAAGTTCCCACCATCCCACTTGGGTCATGCTTCCCACAGTCATTATTTATAACATGATTTCTAAGGAAAAGTAAGTTCCTCTGCCAGAGAAGTACCTGAAAAAATGGACTTTTTAAAAACACCATCTCTTTTTACACCAGGCTCAATTGTGTCTTCTGTCTCCAGTCACATATTCCAAAACCAGGTATGTTGAAGTATCTATACATATGTTACTCTGAAGTCCAAAGTTTACTTCTCTGGAAATCTGATCTAAACATGCACTAGCATCATGAAGATCCGTGATCAATTTTCCTCTAGGATTATAAGTAAAGAAAGAGATGCTGGTGTCCACTGTAGAAGCTTTGTTTTCCTCCTCACCTCTCCTTACTGATGATCACAGCACATTTCTCCATGCATTAGAGCATTGTATATTGCAAATATCCTGAGGATCCTATCCATCTAAGCTGTATGCTTCACTATTGCTTTTCTTCTCAGTTAAATTTTCACTTATCTCCCAAATTTAACAACAGAGTAGGCTTAATGAATGTGTGACCTGTGCTCAGAAGATCCCCATGCTTGGTTTAATGTTTTGCTGTTGTGGTCCTGAAGTTCTTTATAATTTTATCTTTGAATTTGTGTTTTGTAAGTGAAGTCTGATGGAACACTGAAGCACACATGTGGTCAGAAGATACCCATTCAGTGTGCATGTCTGGGGATCCTTGATGCCCCATTTGAGTGGAGCGTTCACAAAGCACCATGAGCACAGAATTTCAGTGGACCAAAATGTGTGGGAGCTCGGTGTGCCTCAAAGAGGGTATAAAGTATGTTATGTCTGAGACTGATAAGCAGGAATCCTAACAGCTGGGAGGTCATAGTTCCTGTTCAAAATAGAACTCATTTCGAATCTATAAAGAAGGCAGTGCCCTCTAAGAAACACAAATGGCCAAGGAATCCTAACACATTCACCCTTGCCTGCGTCAGCTATCGAACTTCCCATAGATGGGGTAACCAACAGTGCCTCCCTTGCTCATCAGTAAACCAAAGGCAGAGGATGTCGGTAGAATATGTGCATGTCGGAAGTGCTGTAAGAACACTGAGTTAGTTTTGAGCAGCATTCCCACGATTCTGGTATGAATGCAATACATGTGCATGACATGCTATGAAATAGGGATTGTGTCATTTTGACAATTCCACATACCGGCAGTTAAATGCTCTAAAATATGCATCAAAGCAGGCCTTGCATAACATAAAGATGAACTGAAAAACTCATGCTAATGATTTAAATTTCTAATTTTTCTTTATGTTGAATGACATTAATTACAAAATGAAAGCACCAAGATAAATCAGGAGAGAAATCACCAAAGAAAGGAAAAAGCTTTACGTGTTAGTATCTTAATGATTCTTTTTTCCTGTTTTTGAAACAAGGGACCCCCTGCATATTTATTTGACACCGGACCCGATAAGTTATGTAGCCGGTCCTGACTAAAATGTGTATCAAACACAGTCATAGTGGGTGGCTCTGCTTCATTGGTTTCCAGAAAATTAATAGTGTAAAAGTTGTGAATAATGTAGCTTCAATTCCATGTTAAGTAAGTAAAAAGTCAAGATGACAGTTCATTTCAAAGGCTGAAATATGGCCTCTCTCATTGTATTTACTTGGTTTTTTACCTTCTGTGGTGCACTGGTTTGATTCCCTCCCCCTGCTATGTGGTTTCAGAGTTTGTAATAACCATCAAAATATGCTACCTCTACTCTTCTTGTTCTTATTACTGAGCAACATAGTGCTGTGGGATCCAGAAGGGAACTGACCACAGAGGGCTCCGTTCCTCCCAGAGTCCATCCTACCTGCTCTCCAGAAAATGCCTCCAACAGGCAGGATTCCTGCTAAATACCACAGCAGAGCGCAGACAGCTCACACCTAACGTCAGCCATTATGCAGTAGTGATGCATTTGTGTGGATGTGCAATTTATTTGTCCAAGATTCCAAAATATCATTCGATCCCAAGCTTGTCCCCTTCCCCTGCCTATCTTTTCCTGGCCTGATGTCACCCCAGCCAAAGGCCCCTGCAGTCTTGAATCTGCAGACTCCAATCAGCAGATACTTGTTCCCAGCCCAAACTTCCGGCCCCTCATCTGAATCCCTCTAAATGCCAATCCCGACCCTTTCACTCGTCAGCTCGGCCTTGCTTGAAGCCTCTCCAGTTTCGTCTGGATGCCTGTCTGAGGTCAGCTTTGCCCTTGGGACTCCAGGAAATAAACCAACCCTACAGGCCGGGCTGCACCTGTCTCTGAGGTGCACCACACACAGGGAAATGATATACTGAGCCAGGTGAGAGCGAAAATAAGGTATGGAAACAATGAGGGGAATCTTGAATAATCTCTGCTTTGTGTCATTCAGTTAACTCAGCAAGTATTATTGGGTGACTACAATGTTGCAGGTTCCAGGAACATCATGGTGAGGAGAAAAAAAATTGAAATGTCCTTGTGGGATTTACAAGTGAATAGGAGGGGACCCTGACATTGAAGACACATACCTTGCCTGCATTTTTAACACTTCTATTTCTACCTTATGCATGAGGGAAAGAATGATCAGGAAAAAACACGCACAAACGCACAGAGCTGACGCATAAAGCTGATTAAATTAATGCGCCCTTGGAAGACCTCGCTTGGAAAGGAGAGATTTAAGTACCAGTTTTAAGAGAGGACTTGCTTCATGATTCAATTCAGGGTAATTGTTACAAAAAAGGCTGTAGGGACGAGCAAGCCTTCCGTCACATTTAAAAAGAGCCATGGATGCTCCCTTAATGAAAAAAAAAAAGGCAAACTCATCAGTTTCTGGTTATTATTTTGGCTTCTTAGTCACTATATTCCTCTCCTTTTTAAAAATAATTTATTTTGGTATCATTAATCTACAATTACATGTGCAATATTATGGTTATTAAACTACCCCCTTCATCAGGTCCCCCCCACCAACCCCATTACAGTCACTGTCCATCAGCGTAGTGAGATGCTATAGAATCACTACTTGTCTTCTCTGAGTTGTACAGCCCTCCCCGTGCCCCCTCAACATTACATCTGCTAATCATAATGCCCCCTTTTCCCCTGTATCCCTCCCTTCCCGCCCATTTTCCCCAGTCCCTTTCCCTTTGGTAATTATTAGTCCGTTCTTGGGTTCTGTGAGTCTGCTGCTGTTTTGTTCCTTCAGTTTTTTTCTTTGTTGTTATACTCCACATATGAGTGAAATCATTTGATACTTGTCTTTTTCCACTTGGCTTATTTCACTGAGCATAATATCCTCTAGCTCCATCCATGTTGTTGCAAATGGTAGGATTTGTTTTCTTCTTATGGCTGAATAATATTCCATTGTGTATATGTACCACTTCTTCTTTATCCATTCATCTACTGATGGACACTTAGGTTGCTTCCATTTCTTGGCTATTGTAAATAGTGCTGCGAAAAACATAGAGGTGCATCTGTCTATTTCAAATTGGGCTGCTGCATTCTTAGGGTAAATTCCTAGGAGTGGAATTCCTGGATCAAATGGTATTTCTATTTTGAGTGTTTTGAAGAACTTGCATACTGCTTTCCACAATGGTTGAACTAATTTGCATTCCCACCAGCAGTGTAGGACGGTTCCCCTTTCTCCACGTCCTCGCCGACATTTGTTGTTTGTGTTTGGATGTTGGCCATCCTCACTGGTGTGAGGTGGTATCTCATTTTGGTTTCAATTTGCATTTCTCTGATGATTAGCGATGTGGAGCATCTTTTCATGTGCCTGTTGGCCATGTGAATTTCTTCTTTGGAGAAGTGTCTATTCATGTCCTGTGCCCATTTCTTAATTGGATTATTTGCTTTTTGTTTGTTGAGGTGCGTGAGTTCTTTATATATTTTGGATGTCAACCCCTTATCGGCTACATCATTTATGAATATATTCGCCCATACTGTAGGATCTCTTTTTGTTCTACAGATGGTGTCCTTTGCTGTACAGAAGCTTTTCAGCTTCATATAGTCCCACTTGTTCATTTTTGCTTTTGTTTCCCTTGCCCGGGGAGATATGTTCATGAAGAAGTCGTTCATGTTTATGTCCAAGAGATTTTTGCCTATGTTTTTTTCTAAGAGTTTTATGGTTTCATGACTTACATTCAGGTCTTTGATCCACCTTGAGTTTACCTTTGTGTATGGGGCTAGGCAGTAGTCCAGTTTCATTCTCTTACATGTAGCTGTCCAGTTTTTCCAACACCAGCTGCTGAAGAGGCAGTCATCTCCCCACTGTATATCCAAGGCTCCTTTATCAAATATTAATTGACTGTATATGTTTGGGTTAATGTTTGGATTTTCTATTCTGTTCCACTGGTCTGTGGGTCTGTTTTTGTGCCAATACCAAATTGTCTTGATTACGGGGGCTTTGTAGTAGAGCTTGAAGTCAGGGAGCATAATTCCCCTCTCCATTTTATTCCTCCTTCTCAGGATTGCTTTGACTACTCGGGGTCTTTTGTGGTTCCACATGAATTTTAGAATTATTTGTTCCAGTTCACTGAAGAAAGCTGGTTGTATTTTGATAGGGATTGCGTTGAATCTGTAGATTGCTTTAGGTAGTATAGCCATTTTGACAATATTTATTCTACCTAGCCAAGAGCATGGGATGCATTTCCATTTGTTAGTGTCCTCTTTAATTTCTCTTAGGAGTGTCTTGTAGTTTCCAGAGTATAGGTCTTTCACTTCCTTCATTAGGTTTATTCCTAGGTATTTTATTCTTTTTGATGCAATTGTGAATGGAATTATTTTTCTGACTTCTCTTTCTGTTAGTTCATAATTAGTGTATAGGAAAGCAACAGATTTCTGTGTGTTAATTTTGTATCCTGCAACTTTGCTTAATTCAGATATTAGTTCTAGTAGTTTTAAAGTGGAGTCTTTAGGGTTTTTTATGTACAGTATCATGTCATCTGCAAATAGTGACAATTTGACTTCTTCTTTACCAATCTGGATGCCTAGTATTTCTTTGTTTTGTCTGATTGCCATGGCTAGGACCTCCAGTACTATGTTGAATAACAGTGGAGGGAGTGGGCATCCCTGTCTTGTTCCCAATCTTAGATGAAAAGCTTTCAGCTTCTCGCTGTTAAGTATGATGTTACCTGTGGGTTTGTCATATATAGCCTTTATGATGTTGAGGTACTTGCCCTCTATACCCATTTTGTTGAGAGTTTTAATCATGAATGGATGCTGAATTTTGTCAAATGCTCTTTCAGCATCTATGGAGATGATCACGTGGTTTTTGTTATTCTTTTTGTTGATGTGGTGGATTATGTTGATGGATTTTCGAATGTTGTACCATCCTTGCATCCCTGGGATGAATCCCACTTGATCATGTTGTATGATCCTCTTGATGTATTTTTGAATTTGGTTTGCTAATATTTTGTTGAGTATTTTTGTATCTACATTCCTCAGGGATATTGGTCTGTAATTTCCTTTTCTGGTGAGACCTTTCTCCGGTTTTGGTATTCATAGAATGAGTTTGGAAGTATTCCCTCCTCTTCATAGAATGAGTTTGGAAGTATTCCCTCCTCTTCATAGAATGAGTTTGGAAGTATTCCCTCCTCTTCTATTTTTTGGAAAACGTTAAGGAGAATGGGTGCTATTTCTTCTATATATGTCTGGTAGAATTCAGAGGTGAATCCATCTGGTCCGGGGTTTTGTTCTTTGGCAGTTTTTTTATTACTGATTCAATTTCATTGCTGGTGATTGGTCTGTTTAGTTTTTCTGTTTCTTGTTTGGTCAGTCTTGGAAGGTTGTATTTTTCTAAGAAGTTGTCCATTTCTTCTATGTTTCCCAGCTTGTTAGCATATAGATTCTCATAATATTCTCTTATAATTCTTTGTATTTCTGTGGGGTCTGTCATGATTTTTCCTTTCTTATTTCTGATTCTGTTTATGTGTGTAGATTCTCTTTTTCTCTTAATGAGTCTGGCTAGTGGTTTATCTATTTTGTTTATTTTTTCAAAGAACCAGCTCTTGGTTTCATTGATTTTTTTATATTGTTTTATTCTTCTCAATTTTATTTATTTCTTCTCTGATTTTTATTATGTCCCTCCTTCTGGTGACTTTGGGCCTTATTTGTTCTTTTTCCAATTTCAGTAATTGTGTCTTTAGACTATTCATTTGGGAATGTTCTTCCTTCTTTAAATAGGCCTGGATTGCCATATACTTTCCTCTTAGAACTGCCTTTGCTGCATCCCACAGAAGTTGTGGCTTTGTGTTGTTTTTAGTCTCCATATATTCTTTGATTTCTGTTCTGATTTGGTCATTAACCCATTGATTAATTAGGAGAATGTCATTAAGTCTCAATGTATTTGTGAGCCTTTTTGATTTCTTTCTAAAATTTATGTCTAGTTTTATACCTTTGTGATATGAGGAGTTGGTTGGTAGGATTTCAATATTTTTGAATTTACTGAGGTTCTTTTTGTGGCCTAGTATGTCGTCTATTCTGGAATATGTTCCATGTGCACTTGAGAAGAATGTGTATCCTGCTGATTTTGGGTGTAGAGTTCTGTAGATGTCTGTTAAGTCCATCTGTTCTAGTGTGTTGTTCAGTGCCTCTGTGTCTTTACTTATTTTCTGTCTGGTTGATCTGTCCTTTGCAGTGAGTGGTGTGTTGGAATCTCCTGAAATCAATGCATTGCTTTCTATTTCCTCCTTTAATTCTGATAGTATTTGTGTCACATATGCCAGCGCTCCTGTGTTGGATGCATATATATTTATAATGATTATATCTTCTTGTTGGATTGACCCCTTTATCATTATGTAATGTCCTTCTTTATCTCTTGCCACTTTCTTCGTTTTGAAGTCTATTTTGTCTGATACAAGTACTGCAACACCTGCTTTTTTTTCTTAGTTGTTTGCATGAAATATCTTTTTCCATCCCTTCACTTTTAGTCTGTGTATATCTTTGGGTTTGAGGTGAGTCTCTTGTAAGCAGCATACAGATGGGTCTTGCTTTTTTATCCATTCTATTACTCTGTGTCTTTTGGTTGGTGCATTCAGTCCATTTACATTTAGGGTGATTATCGATAGATATGTACTTATTGCCATTGATGGCTTTAGATTCATGGTTACCAAAGGTTCAAGGGTTGCTCTTTACTATCTGACAATCTAACTTAACTTTCTTGTTACGTTATTGTAAACAAAGTCTGATGGTTCTTTGTTTCTCTCACTTGTTATTCTTCCTCCTCCATTCTTTATATACTAGGTGTTTTAGTCTTTGCCTTTAGTTAGTATTTGGATGGTCTGGTTTCTTTGCTATGATTTTATTTTCTCTGGTGAAATCTTTTTTGCCTTAGGAATTTTTCCATCTAGAGCATTCCCTTTAAGATATCCTGAAGAGGTGTTTTATGGGAGGCAAATTCCCTCAGCTTTCGCTTTTCTGGAAATTGTTTAATCCCTCCCTCAAATTTAAATGACAGTTGTGCTGGATACAATATTCTTGGTTTGAGTCCCTTCTGTTTCATTACATTAAATATATCATGCCATTCTCTTCTGGCCTGTAAGGTTTCTGTTGAGAAGTCTGATGATAGTCTGATGGGTTTTTCCTTTGTAGGTGATGTTTTTTCTCTCTCTTGCTGCCTTTATTACTCTGTCCTTATCTTTAATCTTTGCCATTTTAATTATTATGTGTCTTGGTGTTGTCTTCCTTGGGTCCCTTCTTTTGGGAGATCTGTAGGCTTCCATGGTTTGAGTGACTATTTCCTTCCCCAGCTTGGGGAATTTTTCAGCAATTATTTTTTAAAAGACACTTTCTATCCCTTTTTCTCTCTCTTCTTCCTCTGGTACTCCTATAATGCGAATATTGTTCCATTTGGATTGGTCACACAGTTCTCTTAAAATTCTTTCATTCCTAGAGATCCTTTTATCTCTCTCTGCCTCAGCTTCTCTGTATTCCTGTCCTCTGATTTCTATTCCATTAACAGTCTCTCTCATCTCGTCCAGTCTACTGCTAAGCCTGTCAATAGCTTGTCTGATTTCTGCATTGTCTTTCCTCACTTCCCTCCCTTCCTCCTTTAGCTCTTGCATATTTCTCTGTAGATCCATCAGTATGTTTATGACTTTTATTCTGAGTTCTTTTTCAGGAAGATTGTGCATTTCCATCCTTTCAGACTCCCTCTCTGGTTTCTGGGTCTGGATAAGCTTTGTTTGTACCATATTCCTCTGTCTTTTCATGGCGGTAGAAGTGGTCACTGGGAGGTGCCACGTATGTCAGCTGGGCTCTTTAAGACTTAAAAAAAAATAGAAAGAAAGAAGAGAAAGAGAAGAGAAAGAAAAGAAAAGAAAAGAAAAGATAAGTCAAAAAAAACACCAAACAAATAAACAAACAAACAAACAAAAAGACGTCCGATGGGAGTAGATTCTGTGAGGATGCTATAGGTGGCGCTGTTGCTCCACTATTCACAGCTGCCGCTCCGCCGCTCCGCAGGGTCCTTTGTAGCTCTGGCCATGGCAGGATGAATGGGAGGCTGTTGATCTCTGTGGGAAGTCTAAGTGCAGCTACTTTTTCCCAGTCACCAGCCAAGGGCTCCGAAATTCCCCAGGACTCCCAGCCTGCTGGGCAAGTGTGCTGGAATGATGCTGATCCTCTGTTGGGCCCCTATCTCTTTAAGACTGCTAAAAAAAAGGCACGGGCTTTTCTTTTGTCCCGGCGAGCCAGCTGAGAGGACCCAGTGCGTTGCCAGGCTCAGAGCCTGCACCCTCTGTCTCTCCAATCTCCGATACACTGCGTGATGTGTGTCAGCGCTCCCAGCGCAGATCACCAGGGTTGGTTATTTCATGGGGTGTACTTCCACTCCTTCCTGGCTCTGAATCCTCTCCTCCTGCTGGTGCGCTGGGGTGGGGGAGTGCTCGGGCCCGCCGCATTGCGGCTCCATGTCTTACCCACCTTGCGGGGTGCCGAGTCCTCTCAGGTGTAGACGCAGGCTGAGTGCTGTCCTGTATCTTCTGGTCTCTCTTTTAGGAATAGTTGTATTTGTTGTATTTTTATAAATATATATGGTTTTGGGAGGAGACTTCTGCCGCCCTGCTCATGCCGCCATCTTCCCGGAACTCTCCCATTCCTTTCCTTTTGCAGAATACCTCATGATGCAAGTTTAGGTGGGCTCCATGTGAGCATTTTCAATGCTTTTGAAGGAGACCTTTGTGTGCCAAAAAGATTATTCAGAACAAAACCTTTTAAAAAAGAATTCATATTTAATTATTCAAAAGCCAAATCCCAAAGCCTAATTCATCCTTCAACTTCAGCTTCAAGTTATGAATCTTATTATTTTATTTGTAAATCAACCAGATGTTGACTGTTTTTAAGGAACTACTTGGTCTTTTTAAACATTTGACTCATTGAGGTCCTTGAATCATTTTTAACTGAATTTGTACATTTCACCTTGCTGGCCTTCTTCTTAGGTTCTGTTGACTGACAGAAACATCTCAAATAGTATGGTGAATTTTACCATCTAATGAATTGAAAATGGATGCTATTGAAGTAGCTTCTCAGACAAATTGATTCAGAGCCTGGTCAAGCCCTCTTGCAAAGGGAATAGGCTTTCTAAGAAATTCAAAGACTTCACCTTAGTAGAGGCATTTTATAGTAGGAAAACTGGGTAAGGAATCATCTGAGACTGGATTTTTAAAATACTTGTTATGGGGACTGCGAGACTGGATAAACACAGGTCCTGAGGAATTTCACAAGGTCGAAAGTCATCTGGGGTGTTCTTAGAAGAGGTTCATAAGCCAATTAATGTCAATCAGAAAATTGTTCAAGCATTTTATCAGGTATGTTAATAATTATCTCCCAGGAGGGGCTTCTGATCACATCACACCACAAAATTCTACTTCAGCTCAGCCGTGGAACAATTCTCCTTCTCAAGAGGGTGACTCTTAAATTAGCATGCATGTCCTAATATCACTGTAAATTTCTGTTTAAAATTTCAACCATGTAAATTACCCAATGAATCATGTCTTAATTTAAATTATTCTGTCTCAGCATATTGTGTTTTATACTAATCTTTAACATGCTAAATTGCACAGAATCCTTCTTAACACGAAAGTGCTAGTACTATCCATTTGATTTCCTAAATGTTTCCATAGATTAGATCTCTCCGGGGTTAAAAGACACTGGTGTACTAGAGGAGACCAGAGATTATTGATCAGAGCTCTCAGCTGACTTTGAGATATGGGGTTTTATATGCATAGGAAACTTTATCCCACAATCCCTGTTTAGTCCCTTTTTATAGTCACTATTTCCAAATATTTGAAAGAGTTGCTCTCTTGGTCCACATAGTGCATGTCCCAGATTTAAAACTTAGAATTACCTAGTTTTCCGTCTACCAGTGATGGTCTGAAAGTCCCACTAAGACAACAGTTAACTTTGTTAAATGGTGCTGCATTTCTTTGGCTCTTATATTTTGAATGATTTTCTGCCTAGCCCTAAAGACATATTGAGGCCCTCCCAGTAATTCTTCACATCCTGAAATAGTTCTCTTGTATCTTCTTTGGATTTGATGGAGTCCTTTTCTGTCCAGTCTGGCAGCACCTGATGTCCAGTGACAACCGAAGCAGGAGTGGTATAGGCACAGATGTGGTGGCCGCCTCAGCAGTGTCCTGAATGCAATACTCATGGTTGTGACACCTTGTAGTAATTCCTGCCAACTAGCTTCCTTTGTCCCTGATGATTCTTCAATGCTCTCAATGGTTCCTTGGCTTTCCAATGTGTAACCTTTATGCCCAATTACAGCCAAGAACTCTGTATATAAAATAAGCTTAATGTAGAAAAGCTTAATTGATCACAGTTTAGTGACACAATAACAACTGGTACTTAGGTATTTCTTTAGGTCACATTCTAGCTTAAGTGATATTTTAAAGCATTTTATACTAAATAGTTAATCGATTGCTTTGGTAAAAATTAATATAAAGTATGTATAAAATCTGTAAGATGCAGAGCAAATTTTTGAAGGTGATTACCATCATGTGATGGAATTATAGATGGCTTTTTTCTACTTGTGTTTTCCAATTTCCTAAAATAAGTGTTTACTACCTAGATAATTTTTATTGTTTTAAAGTTGTGTATTTTGTAGAAAATAGTGTATGTGCCTTGAATATTACTATTGCTTTTTAGTCAAATACTTAAAGTATCAACATTATCAATATAAGCTGTTGAGGACAATACCCAAATGATAGACACAATATGTAGAATTTAATTGGCATCCAGGGTAACCAAGGAAACCCAAATGTATTAAATTTAAGGAAACGTGCTAAAATCTCATAAGAGTCTTTCATAAGACTGTGAAATAATAAATACCTTGTTCCATTATTTCAAGTTATCTCACATTTGTGCTTTTAGATAATGGTGATCTTGTTTCTTCCTATGTATACTTATAAAAAATATCAGAAACAGCCCCTCTATAAGAAATGTAGTATTCATATTATTTGAACCTGTATTTCATAGTTAACCAATCCTTAAGCTTCTGGTCCATTATTATTACCTGAGAGTAATATTTTCCTTGGGCATTTAATTTGATAAATTAATGTTAGACAGGAAAAAAACTGATACAGAAAGACTTTAATAAATTAAATTCGAGCAATTACACTGGAAAATGTTTCAAGAAAACAACCCTGCTAAAATAGCATTTAAAGCTATAAATTTCTCTCTAAGCATTGCTTTAGCTGTTCCCCTGCATTTTGATATGTCAAATGTTCATGGTCACTTAGTGCAAAACCTTTTCTAATTTCAATGATAATTTCCTATTTGGTTCATGGATTTTAGAGATGTATATAGCTTCATTTCAGAAGTGTATAACTTCAGGAAGCTGAATAAATTGAAAAATATGACATTAACAGAAAGACAGGATACCACTTTTCTCAGAATTAATTGTAAGCATAAGGAAACTGTAATTGATGCTCCAAGGGGATTTAACATGACATCACCAAAACTCATTAGTTCATCTGGAGCAATAAAAGAAGCAAAAAAATAGCCAACAATCCTGAACTTTTCCATAATGCCCAACTTTATATTTCCGTTTTAAAAAAGTAGCTCCCGGGTACTACTTCCCCAGCCTTGGAGTTGTCTGGACCCCTGCATTCTGCTTCCAGCTCTGTGACTGCGGCAGGCCAGTTCCTCACTCTTGGTATCCCGTTGCCTCTGCTGTGGGGTCAGAGGGCTGCACAGGAAGTCGCCAAGTTTCTATTGTCACATCGAGCCATCTTCTAACAGGGAAGTGTTTGGGGATTTCCTGGTAATGGCAGTGACCAAGTCCAGGCAAGTGTGTGGATGCAGGGAGTTACCCAATACCTCATAGGTTTCTCTGCACCTGAGAGACCAGCCTGTCCAAATGACCCGTGCATGGGGGCTTCTTCACCCCCAGAGGATCCCGCACTCCGGGGAGAAGCAGCTGAGGCACAATGACCAGGGTGTCAGGACAGCAGTGTGCTGTTGGCTGGTAGGGTGTGAGGATCCTTAGGAAGGCACCTCCCTCAGATGCCAGGGACCTATGAACAGACCCAGTAGTGGGTGTGGTCAGCTCATAGCTGACCCCGTTTGCCTTCTGGCCAGATGTTATTTCAGCAGGGAGCGAGACTATGGAGCACAAAGGAAGGAATTTGCACATTTGATATTTTAAGCATTTGTAACATGAAAGTGACTTTAACCAATGGGAATAAAAGGTCAGTTTTGTAATTCCTCTACTGAATACAGAGCTGAGTGAGTAATGGTTTAAGCCACTGTGTTTTTATTAAAAATAGACTTTTTATTTCAGGAGTTTTAGATTAAAAGTGTGCAGACAGTGCAAGAGAGTTCCCATCCACTCCACTTACAACTACGTCTTTTTATTAACATTGGCATGTTTGTCACAGTTAGTGAACCAATATGGATATATTCTTATTAAGTGAAGTCCATACTTTTCTGATTTCCTCGGTATGTAGTCCTTTCCTTTTTAGGATTCAGAATTCCACCCAGATAGCACATTGCATTTAGCTGCCCTGCCTCCTTATAGAGTCTTAGTCAATTTGGCTTTAGGAGGCAGTTGAAAATATCTTTCTTGACTGGAAGCAGGCAGCCCTGAGGTCCCATCTCACTCGAAAAACCACAATTTTATCTAATGCTGGGGCGACTTATGGGAACAGGAGATCTGCAGGATTGGCCTCTGCCTGATGATAATAACGACTGTTTTATTCTCAAGGTGCCTTTGGGCAAAGGATGGGAATGGGGCTCCAACAGTGTCCTAAGTCTTGAGGATCTGGCAGGGAAATGTTAGGGCACTTCCAGCCAGACACACAACTTAGAAACATTAGACAACAAGGACATTCTCTTGTGATGCTTTGTTTTACCAACATTTTCTATCTCCTTTCAATGTCATAGAGAACTTTTATCACACTTAAAATTAGGCAGTTGGGTAATGCAGTCATGTTGACAGTTAGACTGAGCATGTAGATGTATTTTTTTTTAAGTATATGTTTTTATGATCACTGCTGGCTATCTGAAATATTTGGAATGAGAACTGCTTCCAGTAAAATCTTGCTGGTATTGCAGGTTGTGTAATAATTTGCAAAGAATGTGCTTGGGTCTGTATGAGAGACAGGGTGCATTTGTGCTGTTTCCTCTGAGAGGTCTGTAGATAGAGCTGATGTTGATTCTGCACAAACTTTCGGAGGGTTATGGGTCACTGCAAGGATTTGCTGCTCAAATAGGCACAGATCAAAAGCATATCAGCGTAACTTTGCAAAACTTAGAGTCTATTTTCTGGAAACATTTGAAAAACATCAATGAATATAAAATTGCGTGTATATCAAGACTGTCTCTGATTCATTAGATGTGCCTTTGAGGATACTGAGGCATACTAAGAACACATACACACACGTGTGCACATGTGTGTGTCTGTCTGTATAGTTTTGTTTGTTGTTTGTGCCAATGATCACTTATTGAGCTCTTGACTGTGTCCAGCTCTGTGCTAAATGTATCACAGCGGTTGTCTCATTCAAGCCTCCCAAGAACCCTGTGATGCGGGTAATACCCTCCTCTCCCTTTTTGCTGATGTCAGAGGGATGAAGTATGCTGCACAACATCTCAGATCTGGAAAGTGACAGAGACTAGATCAAAGCCCAAATCCAGTTAAATTAATGCCCAGGCTTTTATCAGTCAGATGACGTAAAACTTCTAGAGTGAGTGTTCATACACGGGGTATGCGTCCTGAATTTATTTCGCAACTCCACAAGGTGGGCATGGGCCCAGGGAGGTATGTGGAATCAAAATTCACATCCTTGACTCTTTCTTGTGAGCTCTTTCCTAAGACTGATCTGTTTAACAAGGTATTGGCTGAGGCCTCTCGAGGGTCATCCGTTTCCGTGCACACCCCCCGCCCACTTCACCACAATGCACCCACTCTTCACTAGGAAAGCACGCTTCTCGTCCATCTCTGATCTCCTGGTCTGAGTTTTGTCAGTGATTTTCTTGTTTTTAGTTTTTTACACTGATTTCTGCTTATGACTTTGCCAGGTACTTTTCAGTTCTGTCTACCTTACTTTGATGATTTTTCCTAATTAAAAATGGGTAGTTTCCTAGTTTCTAGGAAGTTGTTTAAAGCATTTGTCCCTTACAATCACTACATTTCTGTTTTTCTTTATCTTCTCCTTTCCCCACAGAAAATAGAAAAGTAAAAGTAAAAAATAAAAGAAACCTGTATGCTACATGAGATTTGGATCTTAGTCAATCTGGTGATGATTTCCGGCCCCCAAATCAGAAGGGTTGCCTTGGTGATATGTCACTCATTCACTTCCTAACTGGTCAGCTCAGCCTGGAATGTACTGGTTCTACATTAAACATGTCAAGATTTTTTTTTTTAACATTTTAGCAATTCCTAAAAGCCTTTTTGAGGAAAAAAAAATTCTGCCTCAGGACTGATCATTCTTAAAGTGAGTAACCCCTTTTCTTTGGAATATTTTAGAACATAATTGAGATAAACAACATATCCTGTCTCCACTCTAGGATTCATGCAGCGCTTCCCTTACATTCTCTCTGATAACTCTGTGTTGCTAACATCTGTGCATCCCCCTTTGAATGAGCAGACCCCCTTTTTAGAAAGCACCATCAGTGATGGTGCACTTCAAGTCTTTCACGCTCCTATCTCAATCTGGCTCCCTCAAAAACGATACGCTAGAATAATTACAATTTGGAATTGGAGTCAAAAGGATCACAAACGCATATGCAGACTACCAACAACCTGACACAAACTAACTCAGTCAGCACAGAATCAAAAACTAAGTGACTCAACCCTGGTAAAAAAAAATAAAAGCAAAACCGGTTTTATTTCACAGGCATTAAAGATTCATGCTTCCCATACAAAGCTGTCTTAACAGAAAAGGCAAATTGAGATAATCATAGGTGACTGGGTGTTTGCCATACAAAAATCTTCATTTCAGTTTTAGGTCACAGTGCTTAGAAGATGGATGACTTTCCACCAGGATAAAAAGTGTTCACAAAAATAAACACTGTGTTTCTTTCCTGGCATTATGAATGATGGTGAAGCCTGACAGGCCATGGAAGCCTAACTATTCTCTGGAAACCATGGGTGAAAGCAGCTTGAATTGATACCAAAGGAACATTAGAAACCCTGCAGGTGTCTCTTCAATCGAACCCTCATTTTCCAAGCAATTAATGCCGATTTGAGCCAATAGGACATTAACAAGGGGCCACACCTAGCGGAGCCCTGCTGTTTCATACAACTGTGCTCTGCTAAAGTAACTCAGCCACAAATCTGGGACTAGAGATCTCCTGGGGAGTGTGAGCAGCCTGGAGGAGCTACATACAATCCTGCTCTCTGGGTGAGGCTGGAGGTCAAATAGCAACAATTATTCATTCTGGTAATTAACTCCTGCCTCCAAGGAAACACTAGGGCCCTCTTCCGCTTCAGACTCTCTTCAGACAGAACTCACACACACACACACACACACACACACACAAATGATAATGATAAAGATGAGTGTTACTGTGAACTATTAAAAAGATCAGCAGTAACAAATAAGAGCAGCAGCAGCCCCACCACCAAGTGTAGCATGACTGGAAGAATGAACGTGTGTCATTCTTACACACCTCAATTCAGTTCAACTCAATTTCTGACTTTAAACCTAACACCCACATAAGATAAGGCTCCTATATTTCTGGCTTACTCTTAGCAACAACTAAATTTAAAATTCAGCCATCAGCCACTATTTATTAAGCTTCAAATACACATTATGATACTGCCCTGGGCCCTGAAAAACAACACAACGGTGCTCAAAGCAGAGACCTCCTTCGTGGTGCTCACTGTCCAGTGGGAGTAAGAGACTATCTCCAGCTACACAAGTCACTGTGTGGCTGTCTAAGGGGATGAGTGCTGGGGCTACAAAGGAGTCAGGAAGGGGCCAAGGAGTGCCGATGTCAGGGTCGGTATGCTGTTGCTCACCTGTCACCCTTGGGTGAGTGGACGTTTGATGCAGATCTAGAGGGAGTGAAGCAATAGTGTCCTGGTAACAGGGGAGAGGGCAGTCCAGGAAAAGGCATGGCAGGGGTGGGGGCAGGACAGCCAGCCTGTCTGAACAGTAAGTGTGGTGGGGACACAGAGGGAGCAGGGCTGAGGGCAGGTGTGGGAGAAGTCAAGAGGTAGAGGAAATGGGGAGAGATGGGGAGGAAGACAGAGAAAATAGCTCTGTAAGCCTTGTGAGGACCTCGGTGTTTCACTGTGGTGAGACAGAAGGCTGCAAAAAGAGGCCTGGTGGATCTGGCGCCTTGCACCCCCTGCACTAGGCCAACAGGAGCATAACAAAATGGGGTACACTCGGTGCAAACAGGGACAGACTACCTGACCCCGAGAAGCAGCCCCACATTTTGTTTGACTTGAACCTTAGACAATTTCTGAGTGTGTGTGATTTCTATAAGAAAAGAAGGAGATGCATTTGTGAATAAAAATTAGGCATAAACATGACTTTGTGAGAACAAGAAAAGCAATTGCAACAAATTTCAGACACGAAAAAGGATTTTAATAACACAATCGTAAAAATCTTTAAAAATAACGTTCTTAATTAAGTGCTTGACATACCTCAGTAACTTTTTTTTGGTTGGGGGACAATAATTTTGTCCAAATACTCTCGAGCCTCTCTTCATATGACAAGAACTTAGTAGCATTTTCTCAGTGGAGAGAAGTAGGAGATAAGTTAGTCTTTTCTGTAATTGTGTCCTTCCCAAAAAGATACGTTGAAATCTTAACCTCCAGTCTCTCAGAAAGTGCTCTTATTTGGAAACAGCGTTGTTACAGATGCAGTTAGTTTCAGAGGAGGCCATGCTGGACTTGGGTAGACTTCGAGTGCAGTGTGAGGGGCACCTGTGTGAAGATGTGGAAGTACATGGAGAGGACCAGGTAGCAATGGAGGCAGAAATTGGAGTGGTACAGCCACAGGCCAAGGAACCCTGGAGCTACCAGGGTTAGAAGAGGCAAGGAAGAGGAAACATGGCCCTGCAAACACCTGGACTTGGGACTTGTGGAACATCTTCAGAACTCTGAGACAACACATTCCTGTTGTTTTAAGTCACCCAGTTGTGGAGTTTTGCTAACGGCCACTCTAGGATAATCCATCTAGTATGATAAATCAAAATTTGTTTTCTATCATAGAGAATTTAGAAAAACGTTTTTTAGCTTTGCAATTCATTATTGGTAGTGTGATGAAAATGTTAATTATTGTTGCTGAATTTGAGAAAAACACTATCAAGTTTTCTCTCATATTGAGCTTTTACAGATGAGGTTCTGTGATTTCCATATATGTGTGTATATACATACGCATATATACATATCCAAATTTATATACATCCATGTGTATATATGCACACGCATTTTTTAAATTAAACACACTGCATTACTGAAAATTCATGACAAGAAGAACTTCTTTTGATGAGGTGTCACTGAGAAATAAACCCTTCGCTAAAATTTTGCATGTGTGGTGACTGAAAGGAGTTTATGCAGGTGAACTGCAGGCCTTGTGAATTTCAAGCCTCATTTCTCCTCCTTAATTTGCCTTCTCATAACAACAGGTATGTGATTCGTGTTTGTATTGCAGTACAATCTCTGGTCTGGCATGTTCAAAACCTGCTTTGGGAACTGGTACAGTGCATGGTAGAAAAATTCTTGAAAGCCATTTCTGCACTTGGAATAGCTGGCAATAATTTGACTCTTCCCAGAAATGGCTGAGAATCATTAATAGCTACATAGCACCAAACTCAAACAATATGTACCCCAACACCCCAACTTAATTTGCTTTTAGCTAGATCCCAACAATGTCTTTGGCCACTCCAGTACTTCCAGATGGCAGTGGAAGTATGACAGAGGATAAGTTAGAGTAGAAAGATGGGCCAATTGGAATTAAATATCTTACATTTACAACTTTCATAAAACCATACAAATACATTGCTACAGTTTTTTTTTCTGGGGTCTTCGAAGGCTCCTCATGCAAAGGAGAGGCAATGTATTCTGTGTCTCATTTGCTCTGTGGAACATTTGCTTTTGTGTCTCCCATTTGCTATTAGGGACCTGATAGTTGTTTTAAGGGACCAATGGTTTAAACACTCAAGGTGATGGTTAATATTATGTGTCAACTTAACTGGCTAAGGAATGCCCAGATAGCTGGTCATTTTGACTTTGGAGTGTATCTGTGAAGGTGTTCCTGGAAGGGATTAGTATTTGCTTCAGTAACTGAGTAAAGACTATTGACCTCACCATTGTGCATGGGTGGGCATCTTTCAGTCCATTAAGGGCTTGAATAGAACAAAAGATGGAGAAAGGGTAAATTCTTGCTTTCTCTTCTTGAGCTGGGCTATCCATAAGCATCTACCCAATACATCAGAGCTTCTGGTCCACAGGCCTTGGACTATAGGATACCAAGCGTCCAATTCCCCCATGGCCCCACCCCCAGTTCTCAGGCTTTGGGCCTCAGACTGGGAGGCACACCATCAGTTTGGACTTGGACAAGCAGCTTTCCTGGTTCTCCTGTTTACAGATGGCATGTCTTGGCATATCTTAGCCTCCTTAGTCATGTGCTAATTTCTATAATAAATCTCATCTTATCCTATATATCCTGTTGGTTCTGTTTATCTGCAGAATCCTGACTAACATATCTAGAATTGTAGATTTGCCTTATCCTTTAATTTAATGCAATCATACTCAAATAGATGGTGTATAAAATTCATTGTCCATGGTTGTATCTATGAAATAAGTATTTGATAAGTAATTTAAGGGATGTTTTAAGGTAGTCATTAGAACATAACTCCCATCTCGTAAGAGGAAACCACACAGATGCTTCCTTTTAAAATCAGATATTTCTGCAAATAAGTAATGGAATGTACCCCCTAAAAAGATGGTCTTGGAGCCATACATTTAAAAATAAGGTTCACAAAAGGAAGTCGTTAGTTATTGATGTTAGAAGCAGAGAGGTGGACGTTGCACATTTTTGTTTTTTAAGTGATGAAGTCTCATAAGACACAGTTTCCCAATAAATCTGTTTACTGGATGAGTAAAAGCTGAAGCTGAACATTAACATTAATGATCAAATTATTCATTGAAAAACTTATATTTTTATGATGTAAGAAAACTATCTTAATTCAGAATTTATAACAATACTATATATAAGACAGATTTTAGTCTAACATGTCCTGTGTTAAATGAGGAATGAAATGAGTAACTCACCCAAGGTCACATAATTCAGTGCTTATTTTAAAAATACTTGCTAAGAATAATAAAATAACTATATAAATTATACAGTCTCAGCAATCACTAGAATGCATCTTTGACTAGGATGAAAACTTATTTTACGCTGGTTCCATTCAGCCAGAATGCCAGTGGAACCTGTAATTACAGTGACTCATCCCTGAAAAAGTTGTGAGTAGTCACTGTTTCTCCAAAAATGTATCGGGTTGTTGCTTATAAAAGTTCCCTGAAGCTGAACCAACTTAGAGGCGATGATTTTGGAAGCATAAATTATTACATCAGGTAAATCCATCAACAAAGTGTTTCAACACAATGGGTTTTATATTTTCCTCTACATTTAAAAATACTCGCTCGGCTCTTCCTTCCCAACACATTATTTACTTGCACAGGCTTATTTCTAACCAGTTGAAACCATGAGCTTGATTATATTGTGACCTTATCAGAGATGAAATATAATAGTTTCTGGATTCTGAGAAGAACCTCAGAAATAAATCTGATTCAAACTTTTAATTTTAGCAATTATGGCACTACAACAACAGAAGAAACTTCCCCCAAATCACTTGGTGGTTTTTCTAATCCCTCCCCTGTGCCATGCTGCTCTCCTGGGTCAGACACATAGCTCAGTCTTCCTAAAACTTTAGTTTTTATTCTGTCACCCTCTTTTCTTCTGGGATAAAATTTAAATACCTAAGCCTGGCATTCAAGACTCATCCCAATTTGGTTGAAGTTACTGTACAAATAATATTTACCATTACTCCTCAGTGTAAGTAGGCTGATAAAGTCAGTTTGGTCTTTTTTCCTCTTCACAGAACAGGACTTGCTATCTGGGCAAGATTAGAAACCAGAAAGATCTATTAGACCAACGAGAGTTCCATATAAACAAGACTCTAAAGCAAAGGATTTTAGCTATTATATCAGTTTAACTCAGAAAGGGGTATATCCTAAAATACAAAATCAGTGGGTTCTGAGAGAGTTGAGTACCATTGTAAAGCAGAAAATGGGAAGGTTGAAGTAAAATATTTTATAAACAGACTGATATCAACATCTCATCATTTACAAAAACCTAGTGGCACCAAGAAAGGGGGAGATTCTGAAAGAGGGTGTCAAGATCAACCCACAGAATTCTGAATAAAAAGTGGAAACATGCAGAAAGTTAAATTTTCATAAAGATGTCTGGATCTGTATTCAAGGCATCAGATGAAACTAAATGAGATGGACAGAAACTTGAGTTCTAGAGAGGGAGACAGGGCTAGGCTCAGATAACCAAGTGTCACCTGTTGGCAAGACTGTGACTTGGAATAAAGATGGAATATGACTTGGAATAAGTTGGAATAAAAACAGTGCCACCTTTAACTCTGGCCATCTTAATCCTGTGTTATCAGAATTGGCAGGCGTTTCCTGGAGGGCAAGGAAAATAATTATTGTTTCTAATCCTTCTGGGTAGTCAGTGGTCATAGCAGAAGTTTGAAGGAAAAAATCTAAACATAACACACACTTCTAGACAGTTATGCATTGCCTCTTCCCCTTCCTCCCTCTCTATCCAAATTCTACCTACTTTTCCCCCCCAGGTTGGGGGAGACATGTGCACTACTTATTTTGTACACGATTTACTTTGTACACGTGTTCTTCCTTGGCTGGCTTTATCACTGATATCTGAGTTGTTTTAACATTATTCACACAATTCTTCCAGAGGGGAGATTCAGAATGGGAAACCAAAGACTATAAACAGCCGGACCAAAATTTAGTTTAAGTGTGCTGCTATGTAGCCACCATAAAAAAGTAGAGCCACTCCAAGCTTGTCAGTCTTGAAAGGAAAGTATAATTTGGGGAAATTTCCATTACCACCATCTGGAGTCTCATCTAAGTCACAGAGGAACAGTGTGGATCCAGAGCCTCAAAAGCAGGGCTCTTCCTAAAAGCAGCTCAAAATAAAATTATTGCTGAGGGTCAGGACAGCTAGGTAGAGAAGAACAAGAGACATTTGTCATGGATGTCCAGAAAATCGTCAGGGCACCAATGACACATATAACTTCCAGTTTAAATGAAATCACAAGTGAAATGTTATTTTAAGACATGGCTACCTAATATGTCTTTTTAAATGGAAAAAAAATGGGAGTATTAATTAAATACTCATGATATTTGTTGAAAAAAAGTGGTATAAATTTCTCATTATAGGGCATTGTATTTATTGTATAAAACAGTGGCTGTAGTCTTATAGCACAGAAATAGTCACCTCTTAAATATTAGAGAAATTGAAATATTTAAGTGCAATGAATACAGGTCAGAATTCTTAGGCATCATTTTGACATTCTTTAGTTTTCTTTTCCTGAGAGTTAGATTTTAAGAAATTCTCGAAATGAAGCAACCAGTTCCCTCTGAGCTAAAAAACCACATTTGCAAGCTCTTTGCAAGGTGAGTGTTTTCTATATGTCTGCACATGAGTGTCTCTGACTGACTTGCATAATTATTCATGCCATCTCCAGCCAACAGCCTCAGGACGACTCCTTAACCTCAAGCCAAGCTCAGCTCCTGAAAAATTAGTATGTACATGATGAGCACATCAATTTGGGGCAAAGAGGCAGAATAGAGTATGAAAGGAAGGCACGTGCTAAGACACCTGTTTCAAACTGTCTGGACTCCTGCCTTCCAAGGGCATCTGCCAGACATGTAGAAATATTAACCAAACTAAGATTTACTGCCAGTTGCTCCTTGCTGTCTGCTGCACACTTCTTCCATGAGGAAATCTGTTTTCTAGCTTCAGTCTGTCTGATGACCAGATGAGAAGCAAACAAGAAGCGAGACAGGGCAGAAAGCTCTTGACAGGTTTTTAACCAAAGGGAAATATCCATTCCTCATTTGATCCCAGTATTGAAATTTTCAAGAGAAAAAGTAACTGTTATCGTTATAATATCTCACACTAGATTTCATCTGTAGTCCTTTGAAGAAGCAACGTGTCCTTATTTGCCAAATCAGCCTACTTCAAGGGCTTTTTGTTGGGTCCCTAAAAGAACAGAACAGCTTGTTCATTTACATACAGTAAACAGATGTTTCCTCCAAACAGCACAAAATTGGGAAATAATTCTGAAACGCAATCCATTCATTGTAGCTTTGAAAAGCCTGGCTAACAAGAATCCCAAAAGGATGTACTGCCAGTTGTTTATAGGAGCAGATTATGTTATAAAAACATGTTTATGAAAGACCATTCATCTTTTGTTTCCTGCATACTGAGTTTCAGTTTAACTACTATTTCAGAGACAAACATTATGGGCTTCTATTATTTATCTATTTGTGTTGCGATAAAAACTGGGATTCATACACAGATGGGCGGTACACATGTCAAACTTGCTTTGTTGTCTTGGTTCAGACCTGCTTCAGGAGTTGGAAATGAAATCTGAAAGAGGGATATTTTCTTCCAGAGGTTATTGTTTAATCTTCTTTCATCTGGCAGAGATCACGTTCTCTCTGGGTTTTTCCTTCTGGAAATTAGGAAAAAGAAAAAGAATGTTTCAAACGGTCCTGGCATGGTTTTTTGTTTTTGTTTTCATTCTCATCCATTATTCTGACAAGTCAGCCATGTGAGTTTTCTCTGAATTCCAAATGGAACAGTAATTTGTACCTTGATGCTGAACGTCAGCAGACCGTCAGTAGAAAGCAGCAGTATATGTAAGACAGCCCTCCACGCCATAATGTCTCAGGCCTCTGTAGGTCTTACTTTGTTTTGTTTTTGACAACATGGCAAACTACACTGTGCAAAGTGCAGCAAACCTAGGGTGTGAATTCACTGTACAACTGAACAAGCCGCCGACAACTACCTTCCCCACCCCCTCTTAGACCCCTCAGGTCAGAGGAAGACAGATCTTGAAATAATCCCAGGATAAGATCCCCAGGAGAAGTAGGTTTGGGAGTCTCCGGTGGTTTCTGAGAAGGTCTCAATTCTAGAAATTGCCTCACATGTAGCTGTTTTATTAAGTAGGAGGTTACCATTTGCTTTATTGGTGAGGCAGGTTCGAAGATTAAAAATATCAAAATAAAAAACCCAGTCTTGGACACAGCCAAAAGGTTTTAGCTTGTAAATAACCCTAGTGCCAACACTGTTGGATCTATGAGAAGACTTCACTTTACTTTTACCAAACTACAGAAGAAAGAGTAGGGGGTTCTGAGGTGAAGCGTCCACAGTCACATTGCTTTCATTACAATTAGTTTCCAGGCACTTATTAAGCACCTACTATGTTTCTGATACCATTCTAGTTGCTGGGAATAGAGTCGTAACCAAAACAAAAAATCCTCTGATATTTGAAATGGTAATAAGAGCTAGGGAAGAAAAAAGCACCTCAGGAAAATGAAGAGACAGAATGTGGGATGGCTAACATTTGAGACGGGGTGGATGGGGACCTCAGAGGACAGCCGAGGCCTCCCAGTGTGGAGCAGCTCCGTGGATGTCAGTGGAGGCATTCTATGGATGTGGCAAAGGAGGTCCTGGCAGAGGACACCACAAGTGCAGAAACCCAGGGTAGGAATGACCTTGAGTGCTGGGTTGACAGTGAGGATGTGGGGGCCATAATGAGCGCTGCTTGGATATCCCGCTGGGGGGCAATGGTTGGCCACAGTCCCAGCTGCCAGTCACCCTGGTTTTACCACCCGGGTTACACGAAGGCCACGCCTCCTCCGGCTGCTCCCAGCCAGCCACTGCGCACAGCAGGGCCGCTTCCTGCGGGCCAGGGAGTGCCTCTCATCAGGGCTTTGAGGATGTTGCTGGCTTTTGAGCACCCAAAACTGTCATAGTCTTACTCAGCAGTCTATCCTAGTCTCACCCAATCCTCCTTCCTTCCCTGGAGTGTGTCCCGGTTTCAGACCTTCTTCACCGTGGGAACACTGCCTACCTACTCCCGCTTCCTCCCCTTAGTTCACAGGCATTTTGAGAATTGCAGGATTGTTGGCAGACACACAGCTCTGTGCAAACCCTGGCATGAAGAGACTGGACCAAACTCTAGCATGACTTCTAGAAGCGCAGGGCTGTGTCCCTGAGTTTCATCCAGCCCCCCTTTAAAACGCCTGCCTGAGAAAGCTCAGTGCTCCCGGGAAAACTGACTGTGTGGTCTAGCCGCCATCTGGTGACAGGCCCAGGTCTTAGAATATTTACTTAAAAGGGCTTACAACTGTGAATACTTATCTTTTACATCTCAGAAGCATCTTTCTCCAGGACCCAAGAGCCAGTTCTTTGAAATGTTATGGTCAGGAATGCCAACCTCTGTCTCGCAGGTCCTGGGGAAGGACGGAAGCCTGACTTCAATCACTGCTCGCCGGCAGATGCCCTGGCTCATCGCAGGTACACTAACCCACCCTTTTTTAATTTTTCTGCCTATATTGAGCCCCTACTTTCTCCTTTCTCTCTGTCTCTCCTTAAAATGTTCAAATCACTTCTGCACAAATGGGACTGAGCTAAGTAAGCTCTAGTGTCTGGCTGTGTTTATCTTTGACCGTCCCTACCAATCATCTCTTGCCCATCTCATTCTACCTTGGGGTCTGCTTCTTGGAGAAACTAAACTAAACACAGCAGACCAGTGTGGCTGGAGTTTCAAAAAGTAGGAGAGGGAAAGAGATGAATTCACAGAGGCAGCAGTGGATCAGGTCATGGTAAGGACTGAAACTTTTATTTTGAGTGAGATGAGGAGGGAATAAAGGGCTTTTAATAGAGAAGTGACATGACGTGCCTTCCTTTTTTAAATAAGATCCCTCTGGCTGCTCTGGAGGGGCAAGGCCAGGAGCCCCAGTAAGAGGCCCAATAGTCAACAGGATGGGTGGATTACATTGGGGTGGTCAATGGCAGGGCATGAAAAATGGTTGGATGCCAGATATATTTTGAAAGTAGAACTAAACTATAAACTAAACTAAAATAAAAATATTTTCTGATGGAAAAAATGCTAGTTGTGGAAGAAAAAGGTCAATAGGAAAAAACAAGGCATCAATTTAAGCATCTAGGTGAATAAAGTTTAGGTAAGCTTGCCAGAGGACGTGTTTTGGAACAGAATATCAAGAACTCAGTTTTAGCCATGTAATATATGCGGATAGAAAACTATCTGAAAAATAATACTATCTGAAAAATATTATCTTTTAGTTGCATATGAAGAATTTTGGTTGAGAAAATAAGAGATGTCAGATAAAAAGTAAAACATCCTCAGTAATGCAAATAACTGAGGCAGAACAGTCAAAATAACATGCTATTTGTTGTCAGTTCCCCCTTGAAATTTAGTTTCAGAGGAAGATGATTGGATCTGCAATTTGGTGACATGACCTCAGGGTCTTACCATCTGGATCCCAAAGCATGAACACTGGGTGTGTTTGGCCTGGCCTACAAATGGTACCTCTGCTCAGACTCCAGGAAGCTATAATTGTGTGGATACCTTTGTCAGCACAAACAATCTCATCAGAATAGTTCATCTTAATAGGTCAAAACCTCATTAATTACAATGTCAATATTTTGGGATCTTTATTTATGTAGTTCATTTTCTCTCAAAGTTGTTTTATCAGACATTTGACGGCACCCTGTGATCTGTAATTGGTCCTCTGCTTACACGCGTCCTTGAATGGTCCTTAGTCAACCCTCCTCAAACTCTTGGCTTAGAGCTCAGATTCACTGCCAGGGGAGTGTCTCCAGCCTTCACCTTGGCTAGGTAAGAGCAGCCATCTGTTCCTCCCTATCTCAAAAGATAATTTATTCACTTGATGTACGATATACAAGCTAAATAACAAATAACCTTATTTTAAAGCCTGTTCCTCCTATCTAAAATGATAATAATAATAAATTCAACAGTTCTTTTAACTAGCAGAAATGCATTCTACTGAATAGAATATTATGCCACTCACACAGCCCATGACCTATTTTATTGTCTGAAAGTGGTGACTCATCTTTCGAGTTTCCACTACTAATTATTATTTGATTCATAACAGTATGATGCTTAATAAGGGATTTGAAATTAGAGACATTGAATAAATTTTAGTTTGCCACTTTTGAATAACATTTTATAAACCTCGGTTAAGCGAGGAGATCAAAACTAAAGGTCTTTCAACATAATTCATGGCTAGTGCTAAATAAAGGTCAAGGACCTTACTCTGCAGTTGAAGAAAAATGGTAGCTAAGGCAACATGCATGGAGTGGTATCAGGGAAACTTCCCTCTTGCAGCTGGAGCTTAATCCACAATAATTTAGATGTTCCTTGAGCAACATCTGTAAACCCAAAGAGCCAGACTGTGAACATGAAGAAACAAGCTAGAGTGAGCTTCATTGAGATGTTTAGAAACTTAAAATGGATAAGACTGGCAGCACAAACAGTCAAGGGAAGTGAGGGAGGAAAAGCTGGGTGAAAGCTGTGTAGCCTCGTGGTTGCAGAGAAGAGGGCTCCTGGATGACCGATGGTTCAACACCCACATGTTCATCTAGAGTGTTTCTTCAGCAGTTTCCTGGGTGGTCATCAATGTAAGTCCTCTCACACTTTCACAAAATTGTCACCAGAATATATATTGCTCGCTTGTGACTTGGGAAGTATAAGTAAATGTGTGCATATACATTTGTGTGGTGGTGGAGGGGGTGGTTAGGATGACAAAAGGTTGAGTCTTGCTTCAACTTTGGACTAAAGATGTCCCATAAGTGGACAATCATAAATAAATTAATGCAAATACCATAATAGTAAGTTATCAATAGCAACATTTATAGTTACTGGTTACAATAAAGTACATTTAATTCTTGAAATAATTAGTTTACTAATAAACACTGCATATCACGTTCACAAAATTGAGGAAACATTCCCATATGGTTTGAGTGGAGGAAGTAAGCCATAGTGTATTAAGAACGTGGAGAGAAAATAAGGGCCAGATTAAGTAGGAGTTTTAGACCATATTAAGGATTTTAGAAATTTTTAATTGACCTTAACCAGGGAAGGTTTAAGATCAGATTCACACTTTTAAAAATCACTCAAAGAAAAATTATTGGCGATGGGCAGAATTTGATGAATAGAGATTAATTAGGATATCATAATATTTTAGGCAAGAAAGGATGGTAGCCTGGACTAGGAGGGAAGGATTAGGGGTAGAGAGAAGTAGACATATTCAAGGTGAGACAGGACTTGGTAATTTTTAGATGGACGGAGAGAGAAGTGAAATGAAGAAGAGAAGTGAAGAATCATACTGAAGTTCAGCTTTAACTAGGGAATTGTGACACAATCATTTACTGACATTGGAAAAGTGGAAGGCAGAAAAACTTGAGTGGAAATATCACCTTCCACCAGTATTTTGGTTCACTTCTGAGATGTTCAAAGGTATCTAATTGAACATGTTAAATAGACACTTGATACATTGGTTTGGATTTCCAAAGTGAGGTCATAGATTTGGGAGTCACTGTCTACCCAGTATTCATTCTCTCCTCCATTGCTAACATCTAATTTTGTTCAAAGAGGTACTAGAATCAGATGGACACCTTCTCAGATTTATTAACCTATCAGGTTGGTCACATGACTCAGATGGCTCCAATGAGGAATGAAAGGACTCTTCTAGGGACTGTAGGAATGGTCTTTGCTTTCAGGAGGCAGGTGCCGCTCTTCTGCTCACTTGCCTTTTCCCTTTCTTTCTGCCTGAGAAACCAGGATGTATCTAGAGATACAGCAGCTATACTGCGACTACACTGGAAGTGGTAATTGAAGTGATGGGAGTAGATAAAACAGGAGAAACAGAAGGACAGAATGTAGAGAAAGGGAATAAGATCAAAGACAAACTGAGCAACTTCAAAATGGAACGAGTTGAGGAGAAAGTGCTAGAAGAATAGAGTGAGACTGTGTAGCCAAAGGAGCTGGGAAAAAAAGAAAAGAGAAGAACATGGAGGGAGAGATGAGAAAAGAGAATGTTCCAACAAGAAGGGAGTGATCGATCATTTCATGATGTAAATAAATTAATAAAAATAATATTCTCCATCTAGAAAATCCAAGGTAAACAAGTAAAAATCAATACAATATATAAGAAAATTCAGTAAGTGGATAAGATATAAGATAACAATAAAAATCTGTCTGCTTTGAACCTTCAATCCATCCTGCAGTATGACTGCCTTTTGGATATTTTCATCCTCTGAATGTTCTTTTTCTTTGTCTTGTCCCCTTCCTGGAGAACCCTCTCATAGCCATTGCCAGATAGTGGTACCCCCACGATGTCATTTGTACTTCTCAGTGTCATTTGCAACTCATTTGAAGCAAAATGAACTTTTAATGTTTGGGACACTTAAGTAATTGTTTTATTATTTTTTTTCTGAGATATTGGGGCTCTAAAAGTCATTATTCTGCATAAAACTCTAGGCCATTCCACAGAAAAATTCACTCCTCAACTGACTGAGAAAACTCTAACAGCAATGTAAAAATGAAGCAGATCTCCCACCAATGTGACCATTTTCCTTTGCAGAAGAGAAAATTGTTACTACCTGAACAAGACTTTTGCCAGCACAAGGACCATCTAAAAATATGACCACAATTGTTTACTATGATTACCGCTGAGAGACATGTAAAAAGGCAAATTGTTGGATCCCTTTATGGGTAAGGAGAATGCATTTTATAAAGATGAATGTCATAGAACATTTATTTTTACTTCAGGCCATGCCCACTCTCTGGAAGCCAATAAAATATTCATTTTCTGCTGTCCTCCCTTATTGGGGGTTAATGGGCTGTCATAAAGAGCCATAAAACATCATTACATTAAGAAGCTTTGAGACAAAAGGAACCAACTCACCTCCTCCTTAAGTCCAGAGTTTGGTCTCTGTGGCATTATTGTACTCCTTGTGTTTTATCAACCCAAGTTCCCAAGAATTGGTGAGTAGAGCTTGTTTACCAAGGGGATGGATCATCTGGGGTGTGTATCAGGATGACAGGATCTTGGGGCCCATCTTAGAATCCTGCCTCCCATGCCAGTCTGACCATAAGTATGAGAGAGGCTTCTCCAGAAACTCCTTCTTGCTCTGCTTTATTTTTTTCATAGTATTATCACTCGCTCCTACCATATTATTTCTTTGTTATCTATATATTGTGTCTCCCATTAAATGTCAGCTTCACTGGACCGGGGACTCTGTCTCTCTTGCTCCCCATAGAGATGCGCCAGCACACAGTAAGCTTTCAATAGGTATTGGTAATTGAGCAAAGTAACGAATAACCAGTGAATACACGAACAGGCAATACCCAAACGCAGGTTTTCTGCATTCTAATAGGGTGCCCTTTTCCTGCGTACTGCCCAAAAGGAAATGAAGAAAGTGCCCCCAGTCCCATCTCGCTCTCTTTCCAGAGCGCCGTCCAGCGGACAGCTCCCTGGATGCACGAGGGCCAGCCTGAACTTGATTGCTAACACTGCTGTGATGAATTCTTTCACCAGCCCTGCCTTTCATTTGCCCTCTGTTCATCTTGTTTTTAATTTCTAAGACTACTTTTACGTTTTTGTTAAAGTAATGCGTACGCAAAACTAAAAATGTTCGGGAAATTTGGACTTCCTGGAAAGGCTGCTGTGAGGGGGCTGCCCTGGGAAGGCCAGGGAAACCCAAAGAGACATTGAATAAGGGCAGCATGTTATTGCCTGTGTGATTGCTAGCCTGGCCTCCTTCCCTCTAGCCTGTGGCTCATTTGTCATGTTCTTAACTCTCTCGCACATTCTGAACTTGTTCTTCCACCTGCCCCGTCCCCACCCCCTAGGTCACGGGTAAGGTGGGCCCCCTCTTTCCCCTGCCCATGACTGCTGTCCTTGGGTTTTTAATCAACCTCTCATCGACCTGAATACAGCCCTGAGGAGCATTCTGGAGCCCTTGCCTCCTCTCGTATTTTGCAAGGTACTCCACTGTATGCAGCTTCTCGTTTGGTCTCAGCTTTGACATTGAGGGGCTTTGGGACACTGGGATAAAGCACGTAACCTCTCAGATTCTCTGTTCTCTAATCTGTAAAACCTGTATAAAACAGTCATCTACTTATTTCACAGTGTTGTTAAGAGGGTGAAGTAAATCAGACATACATATATATAAACATCGGCGATCTATAAAACAGTATTCTGGTGTTATTATCAGAACACAAAACGATGAATGCATGGTGCTGTGGTTTGAAGACCCAGGTGCAAATACTGCCAAAATTGTTCCCTGTGTGTTGGGCGAGTCACCTCACATGGCCTTTTGTCATCACAGCTTCTCCATCTCTTGCTTTTACTATTTCCATGGTGTGCAGTGTTCCTTCCCACTGGCAGTTTGACTCCCTGGATAGGAGGGACTGACCAAGGAGCCTGCCACTGTCCCATGAGCCAGCTGGCTTCCTTCTGCTTTGGTGGCTAACCCCTCTGCAGAAAACCTGTGAGGCAGGGTGCTGTGGTTTCAGTGTGTCCCCAGGAATCCAGACATTGAAATCTATTCCCAAAAAGATGGTGTTAGGAGGTGGGGCCTGTGGGCAGTGACTGGGTCAGGAGGGCAGCATTTTCAACAGTGGGATTCGTGTTCTCCTAAAAGAGGCCTGGGAGAGACCCCTTGCCCCTCCTGCCATGTGAGGACATAAGGAAAAGCCTGAGAGCTGGACCAAGCTGGCACCCCGATCTCAGACTTGCGACTTCCAGAATTGGAGCAAATACATTTCTGTGTTTATGGGCTACCCAGTTTGTGGTGTTTTGCAATGGCAGCCTACATGGACTATGACAGAGGGAAATAACCAGGTGGTGTGAACCTCACTGAAGCAGACAGGCTCAGGGGCTGCCTCACCGAGATGGCCCTTAGCCTGCCGGGAAAGGGCCTGGCAGGAGGCAGCTCTGAGATGGCCACTACTGCAGGCCTGCCGTGCTCCACAGAGCACCCAACACAGCCCCATCAAAGTCTCCCTTCATAAAGGATAAACTCAGGGGAACAAAGAGAAGCATGTGCCATCTGCCCCGGGGTGTGGTAGTCAGCAGTGGAGGACACACTGCTTTGTTGATCAGGGAGTTTGCTCAGTCCTCCAGTGTCAGGAGAACTGGGACTCTGCATCATTGTACTGCTCTTAAAGCAATTTATACCTTAACACTCAGTGTTTAAGATGCTTGCCCCTCAGTAGTTTGTGTATTTCTCTTCCTATGCCCTTGAAAGCTTGAGTGGCTATACTAATACAACCTTTAAGGCCAAGCTGTCTTTGGAAATTGAATGACAAAGCTATTGGAAGGCCGAATTGGGGAAACAAGGATGAGAAAAGGCAGACAGTAAATAGAAATATAGTGTGAGGGACTGTTTAAAGCTTACATTTTTTCAAATAATAACATCCTTTGACCACTAACTCTCTAAGGCGTTTATATTGTAGTTGAGAACAAGGACTGGCCCTTTGCATACATTTCCACTGAAAAGCTTTGGTGGCTGAAATTTATTGGATTTAGGATACAGGAGCGACAAACAGAAAGCACACTTGCTCTGTTAGTTCATCAACACAGACCCAGACAAGCTATAAAGGGAGCCAGTGTTCATCCCTAGGGCTAAGGGAAGGAGACGCCAGACAGGAATGTTTCCACAGAGGTGGAAATTTCTGGCAATAACACACTCTGCTGGATGTGGATCCCAACAAGGAAGCTGGCTGTAAGTGGGCAGAATCTTTCATACGTTTTTGACCATGACTGACTGAAAGAAATGTATTTGACATTGTATTTTACATCATGACCCAATAAAGCCACACCCACCCACACACGCACACGCACACCCACACACACACAGACATACACACGCATAGACATACACAGACACACACAACTGACACAAAAATTTATAGAGGAATACTTAGCCTTGTGATAAGTGGCTCAGTCTGGCATTTTCTATTTCATTTTTATAAGCTGTGATGATGACATTGGGTGATGTGATCATGACTACATTGGGTGCACCCTTCCATTTAAAAAATATGTGAGGGGCAATTTTCTAAGAGTTATTGTGGGTCTGTCCTGCCTTCTTCTTCCTGGAAGTGCAGTTTTGCCTTTTACAGAAGGGATGAATTTTAGGTGGCAGCAGGAATAATGAGTAGCTTTGATGTGTAGACCCCCATGTGCAATGTGATTTCAGGAACACTGAGAAATCCAGACCTTTTCCTCCCTACGTCTCTGACACCTGAAACTCATCATCACCTCCATCTTCAGCTTCAGTGGAGGTGTAGCCAGTGTCTGGTGTATGTCAGGCAATTTTACTCTTTAAGAAAGAATTTGGGGTAATTATTTTCTCCTTTCTACTGTTTGATTTTTTTCTAATAAAACACTTTATATAAAAAAGAAAGATATTTTAAAATTATTTTCAGTGACTTGGAGAAAATACACATTTGGTTTTATTTGTCCAGAATGTTTTTAACTGGTAGAAATACTTACTTAAATTTTGACTTTAACATCAAAGTTTAGTTTAACAGTCTGAGAAGTCGGCTGTACATATGAAGAAACCTACAATAACATCATTTGTGTCCAAGTCTTTGCAAACTAGCTTTCAAAATACACAACCTACCTGCCTGCCCAAGAATTTCTAACATCTTAGTCCTAGGTTGGAAAACAAAAATACTTCACTGGCCTTTTGCCAACAGGAAGAAAGGGGCATCAGTAATTGCTGGATGCTTGCTAACTAATAGGGGATTGTTCTTTCCCAATTTCTGATAGTATGCCAAGCTGTCAGCCAGGAGAGAACCAAATAAAATCATTTAGCTCTTTTATCTGTTGATGTATTTTCATTGGCATATTCAGAAAATCAGTCTGAATGGGCTGTCTTACCTACCATAATGGCCTTATGTTTTTGAAGGTCCCATGTCTAATATTCAGACTCTCACCAAAAGTGTTCCTTCTCACCTCTGTGACTACACTGCTTTTCTTAGTGGTTTCTTACCTCTCCAGATTTATCCTCCTGCAGTTTAGCCTACTTACTATTCTTGTTAAAACATACTCTTCACAGCTTCTTACTCATGTCCCCAAATTTTCTAACTCTTTGCTTTGCTATATGCTGTACTCCCTTTTGGAACAACGTTCCTCACTTGCAGTGTTGGAAGTTTACCAATCTTTCAGGGATCAACTGAAATGTTCTTTTTTTTATTAATTCAATGAGTTATTCACTCAATGATATATACTTATTACACAATTATTAGAGCCCAGGGCTAGATATATAATTACTCTGTTAGAGCCCAGATACACACACCCATATATATATACTGTTTATTGTTATTAGTATTATTATAATTCCAATTCTCAATGGTGCTTATAGTCTAGTTGAGGAGGAAGGGCAGTAAATAGGCAATTACATTACCATGTGCTGGCTAGCATGTTAGGGGGCGTACAGGATGTTCTGAGTTTTTATAAGAGGAACATCTAAAACCAGTTTATTGAAATTTGTGAAGCCTTTAAAATAAGTATCATTTAGGCTCAAACTGAGATAGATGAAGATGGTAGGTAACAGAGGAGAATGATCCAAAGAAAAAAACGTGTATGAGAAATCTACAGCTGAGAAAGCACAGCATTTTTAAGGAACTACAAACACTGAGTAAATGGCATGCTACGTTGAAGCAAAAGCTGAGGCTTGGAAACCAAGCAAAAACCCTATCATGCAGGGCCTCCATCCTGAAAGGAATAGGGAGCTCCTGAAATATTTTAAGCAGAAGAGTGGCTGTATCAATTTTGTATGTGAGAATAACAATTTTGGCTGCTAGATGGAAGTCTGATTAAAGGAAGGCAAACTTGGAAAAAGAGGCTCTTACAGAAGTCCGTGAGCCAAATGATGCTGGCTTGAGCTGGAGTGGTGGCAGGGAGAAAGAGGGGACGGGGAAGGTTTGAGGTATTTAAATGTGGAATGCAGTCTTCACTGACGGATTGGTGTGAAGATGGGCAAGAGGGAGTTTGCATGGTTTGTGACTCGGACAATTGGATGAAGTGGGGGTCCCACTGAGAACACATAGGAGAAGGAATGATTTTTGGGTGGAAGATGATTTTAAATTTTGGCATGTTAATCTTCTAGTACTTATGGAAAAGCCAAAAGAAGATGTCTAGTGCACAGTAGGCTATGGAGACCTGAATATCAAGAGTCCTCTGAGTTCTAGTTGTGGATTTGTGATTCAGATTGTTAGATGGTGATCTAAACCATGGGAATGAATGGCGTTCACAGGGACAGATAGTGAAAAGACTTGGAACAAACTCTGAGAAACACAAAACTTAGTAGCTTGGAAGCTAATAATGGAGCCCCAAAATAATGATAAGGAGCAATTAGAAGGAAATGAGGAATCCAGACAGTGTATGGTCATGTGTAGTAGGCAAAAGACTGCCTTAAAGGAGAGGGACGAGTGTGCAATGCTCCCAAATGTCAAGTCCCATAAGAACTGAAAAGTGCCTATTTGTAGGATTCCTCTAAGTGCTAGTTTGTCTGGGAAAGTCCTGACTCTTGTCGCAAAGGTGCTATTCTGAGGAGCCCACTTTCACCCTCAAGGGTGTCCCATTTTGGATGATAAATTTTAAGGATGGTTTTAGAGGGGACTGAGAAGTGCAAAACCTAGCAGGCAGTGGGTTGAGAATGAGCTGTGGAAATAAAATAGGAACAGCATAGACGGCTCTTTGGTTTGGCTGTGGCAGAGAGACGCAAGAGAATTATCTGAGGAAGTCATGAAGAAGAGAGAGGGTGCTTATAACGACCATGTGAAAGTGTTGACAGGAAAGAACCTAGATATGGGAAAAATTAGAAAGAAGTTTTTTAGAAGGCAGGAGGAGACAGTTAGAAGCATAAGAGGATGAACATTAGAAAGCAAAGTGGTAGCTTTCCCTTTGCCTCTAGGGAGAAAGAAGGAAGTATGTACCACCAAATACAGGTAAGTCTGTATATACGTTGGTAATTTCTATCAGGTGACTCCCCCCCTTTTTTTTGTCTGCAAGATTAGAGACTAGTTTTTTTCGATTCCTTTGTTCTAATAGTCAAACTAGATTTGTTCAGTGTTGTAAATTAAAGCACAATAGGTTAGCTACTACTAGCTAAATTTCATTTGGATTGAAACTGATGACTAGCTATTGTAGGTTAGTTTCCAGGGTCTAGAGTCAGTGGTAGGGGTGGGGAGCAGGGGGACAAATCTGGGTGCCAGTGGAGGTTTGGGGGAGTTCTGTGATTACAAAGCCTGAGCTCTGAATCCTGTGCAAATCTGCTGCTCTCATTCCATTTCCATAAACATTAAACAACAAATGTGTCTAACATCTACCCCTTGTTTTGGAGGTGTTGGGAGGTGATGAGAGACATGATTTCAGTTAAATGCATCCTTGATTTCTCCCTTAGGAATTCTTCCACACTTTAAGAAAGAGGAGAGTGAAAGCATATTACCACAGCACTTCTGCATCCTAAAGAAATCATGCTCACATTCTTACATATTCAAAAGTAGTTATGATGACTCCAATCTAATATGTAGAATTAGGATGGCATAATGTAAACTGGATTTTTGTACCAAGAGTGGAAAAAATTCTTTATTTAGAGATAAAATACCTGGGATTAAATCCAAGTTTTACCACTTAGTAGCTTTATGATTTTAGAAAACTTCTTTAAACTCAAGCCTCTCTGTTCACCCACGAAATGGGAATATTAAGGACGGCTCTGCTGAATGCATGCAGCTTCTGCAATTAGATCAGGCAATGCATTTGAAGTCACAGCTAATCAAATGCAAGTTATAAAACCAAAAAAAGAGCCAGGGCTGTCTCTGTGTGTGACATACATGTGGGCCTGTGAAAGTGGGCTTATCCTGATTTAAGAGAGTGGGATCTGGATAGAGTAAAAAATATAAAGAACAATCTAAAGTCAAATTTCAAACAACTAGAATTCAACTAATTGACACCATCAATTAATCAATCAAAGGGTTTGTGGTTTTTTGAATTTTCTTTTTTGTATTTGATGTTTAGGAGAAAGACACCCCCCTGCCACACACACCCTACCTAGAATGTATCCTGGAGTAAAAAAAATGGCCAGCCTAATATCTGCATCAACAATATTGGTTGGAGACATATAGCTGACAAACTTTAAATTGGATTGGATTCACTAACTTCCTCTGTACTGCATTTCAAAAGTCAGGACAGTTTAAAAGTTTACAACTAAGTTGCAGGTTTTTCCCCATTAATTTTGAGATTACCAAAAACATAATGCCATTGTTCAAGTAATTCAAGAAATTCAAATTTTCTTCTAAGCCATCATTAAACATTGACTCTGTTCAAGTTAATCTGCTTAAATTTGTTTATACAAATGATGAATTATTAGCTCTACATCTTGAAATCATCTCACCCTGCCTGGAGTGTCTTTCCTTCTAAGTGGGCCCATCTGATAGTCACAGATAAGCCTCGGTTTGCAGACATATGTCTGGAAATGCATTCTCTTTGAATCTCTGCTTTTGCAATTTAGGAAAAGGCTGTTGACATATTTTAGCAATAGAGTCAGTGCCCAACCACCTGATTCTACCCCAATCCTTTGCTGCATGGTCCTTGAGGATGGCAGGATAGTCCAACTTTCTCTGACCCCTACCTGAATAAATTACCAACTGAAGTGGGAGTCACACCTTACAATAATGAGGAGTAGTAATTCTGAGAAGTTTAATTCAGGTATGATTCTCTTCCCTAACATTGCAAATTCAAACAACAGTGTAACACTCTGAAGATAGACCCAACCAACCTCACGGTCATTCCCTTCTACTTCCAGTCCCACCTTACTCTCTTGTGCTCAGAAACGGGACTTACTCCATAACCTCAGGTGGTGAATGGCAGTTGGTATAATCCAGTCATGGTGATTCAATGTACTTTGCCAATAATAATCAGTACAGGAATAGGCATGTGATAAAAATTCTGATCAATAAGATAGAGGTGAAAATCTGCTCAGTCTTTTGGGAAACGTTTTATTCATTATTACAAAAAATTGTAAGAGGCTCCAATGTATCTGTGCTCCTTGATGACGTTGTGTGTGGATAGTTATCTAAGAGTGGGATATTTTGTGACCATGAGGATACAAGCTGGATGGTGATGGCCAGTGTGGTATACACAGCAGAGTAGAAATATGGAAAAAAACTAGATCTTTGGTGATGTTGTCATATTACTGAGCAAACTAATTCTATAACCAGCTGCCTCTAGGCTCACTGTGGTTTGCAGCCAAAAGCACCGCACACTACCTTTAATTAATTTTACATGAGATAATTTGAACCTTTGGTTCTCATCCAGACAGGGTTCATTGGCAGGACTTTGATTATCCTTTCACTGAATAAGTACTCACAGGTCCACGTCACAGAGACAGAAAGAGCATAAATAGGAAAAAAAATCAGCAAAATGCTCTTGTCCTAGGATCAGAACTTCATTCACTCTATTTGCTTCATCAACACTATCAACCTCCCGACTCCCCGAGTCAGGAGCAACACCTTTGCCTCCTTTGCCTCTGCTGACATCCCTGGGCTTGGCCACCCATTGCCCGCTTGACATTTCCCATTTGGACCATTTCCTACACAACCCCAGCTTCCACCAGGTGGTCTCATCCCACCACCATTCACATGCCAACACTGTATGTTCTCAGTTTTGAGCTTGACTCATGACTTTGGCATTACTCAGTACTACTCTCTGTAGCCTCAGTTTCCACCCTAGGACTCCTAACAGTGTCTAAAGATCAGAAACCTGCAACCAGAACGTGATGAAATAAGAGTTTTTCAAATCAGACATTACATTGCTGGAATAGGATGAATCTTGAGACTGTCTTGTCTTCAGTTCTCATGAATTATCCAATTAAAACTATCAGCCAGCATTTTTTTCTCCTTTCCCATCTCAGTCTCCAACACATTTTCTTGACCTACATTAGGGTGTCTAAACTCAAGTTTTACTCTGTTATGACAACATTTTAAAAGCAATGATGAAATAACATAAGTTTTCAATAACATGTTAGTACAAGCTCTATGTTTAAAATTACCTACCAGCATTTTCCCTTAGATTTCTTTTTATATTATACATCATGTAAGATATAAAATATAAACATATATAATATGTGTATATTATAAGTGTATGTAAGATACATGTATATCTTATATTTAAAAGTTCTCCTGAGGCCAAAAATTACCATCATTTACTTTTCTGATGACCTCACTCAAACGTCTCTTATTTTTAGTGCGAACTTCGCTGTCTTTCCAATTTTGTTGCTTCAACCTTGTTTTGGTCTTTTCTTTCTGTAGTCAAACCCAACCTCCCCTACCCCATGACACCACCACTGTCACTTGCACTCTCAGTAGAAAGTGATAACCTTTTATTCTTCCTGTTTCAAGCAGTGGGTGTAAGCATGTGCATGTACATGTATGTATGTATACATGCACATACCCGTGTGAGTTAGGGGACATGGCATTTTGAGAAAGAAAGTAAGGTAAAAAGGGGCTGTTACACTCTCCACATCAACCATCAAGTTCCAGCTGAATCAGTCTCTATTTAGCTTCATATTTTATTTATATCCAGGATTCCATGATACTTCTTCATGTACTTTAGGGATTTGGCATCAGACTTCTAGTTCAGACCCCATGCTGAGGGTTTAGCTTACTTGGATTGATAGACCTGGGAACCATCTAAGGGTTTTAAACTTGAGTGTGACAATGTCATACTTGACTTTTAAGTTAGCCAATCTGGAGGCTGGGTTTAAAATAGTTTTGAGGGAGACACATCTGGAATCCAGGAGGCTCTTTGGAAGGCTATGTCAGTAATCTAAAAAATATTTGATGAGGGTTTAAATTTAGGGAATAATATCACAAATGGAAAGAGAATACATATTTAAGAAATGCTTAGATGGTAAAGTCAGTGGGGATTATCACTGGTTACATACAGAAAGTGAGGAAGGAGACAGAGCCATTCCCCCCAGGCTTCTAGCTTGAGTCGGTGGGTAGGTAAAGGTGTCTCAGCAAAAAGAGCGAATAATCCTGAAACAGCAATAATAGCTATCATTAAGCACTACACACACGGGGCATTCTTCAACGTGAATTTCGTTTTTTTTCCCTTTCATTCTCACAGCCTCTCAAAAGGGCTAAAATTTATTACTTTCATTTTCAGAAGAAAAACACGAGGGGTGCAGAAATGGTACATGACTCATAAGATCACCCAGGTGAGGGAGGGTGGAGCTGGAAGCCACACTGGAGCACCGACGTCGGCACTGCACTCAGACTCTCACTAAACAGAGTTTATGGGGATGTGGGGAGATAAGGAATGATTTGAGCATGAGTCCCAGTTTATAGTTCCTGGATTTCAATTACCCATATGAGATTGCACAGTCTTCCTCAAGCAAGGAGTTGGCTATAAGAGTTTGAAACTCTGGGTGCGCTCTAAGATTTGAGAATCATTTTGTTTACAGGAGAGAAATTGAAAATATGGAGTGGATGGCATCATCCAAGACACTGTGGAGAGTGAGAATTAGAGTAGGAGAGCCGTGAGGGTCAGCGACAGTGAAGAAATGGTCACATTAAGGAGCCTACGAATAGGAAGGAAGCAGAAGTCAGGACCCAGAAGCAGAACGAGGAGAATACGGTGGGAAAGTTCAAGAAAGAGGCTGAGAGGCCATGCTTCTAGAGGATTGAGTAAGATAAACGCTGGAGGATCTCCACTCATCTCTCAGTGTGAAAATCACTGGCGGATTCATCCAAACTAACTACCCAAAACGTGGGAGATTGGCGGGGGCCAGAAGCCAAGTGGCATTGGGAACAAAGGGCAGGTGGACAAGGGCTAAGTCAAATTTAGATTCGTTTTCCAAAAGTTAAATAAAAAGAAGAGTGATGAGATGACAGCTAAAAGATATAGAATCAAAGGAGTTTGTTTCTTTTCATAACTCATCTAGGTATCTATTTAAGATGATGGAAAATTGAATAGGCTATTGCAAAATTGCCTGCAAAGAGGCAGAGAATGAAGACAGTCCAGGGGGGTTAGTGAGGAATACCCTCCCACTCCCAAGGAGAGCAGTGGAGGATCAAGGGTCCTCTCCCATTCTTTCTTTACTCATTCCAATAACAGAAAGCATAGCTTAAACATAAGCGAAGTATCTCCCCACCTTTCGAAGGTTGGATTCAGCCTCTCTGAGTTTGATTCTATCTCCACCTCATGAGCTTTGATCATTAACTATGCCTACTGTGCTGGTGCTTCCAGACCATCCAACATATTAATACCTTCCTACCGGTGTTTAAGAAAGCCCAAGAGACCCTACTACTTTTCCCCAATTTTATTTTCCCTTCCAGTTTCCAACCACCTGGCCTTCTGTTCAGTGCCAAGCTGTTAGGGAGACTGGTGTACAAGCAAAGGCTTCATTTATTTCCTGCTCACTCATTATGCAAATGTTTACAGTCTTTAGATCTCATTACACTAGAATACTATTCTTTCAAAAGCCCCATTGTTCTCCCGGTTTCCTCATCTGGTGAATTGAGTCCTTTACTTGTTTTGCAACAACTGACTTCCATTTTCTTCTGCTTCTCCTATTTCTGATTGTAAATCTTTCACCATTCCTTTTAGTAATGACATTGACTAAACCTTCCTCCATACTTATTATTTCCTAAGAGTCATCTTAAGACATTACAAATGTGAAACATTTAATGTGATACTTATTCAGGAAGTAGGTACTATTATTATCCCCATTTTGTAATTGCGGGAACTGAGAATCAGATTGGTTACTGACTCAAGGTTATATAGCTACTGATTTGACCGCAGGCCATGAGATTCAAATCCTGTGCCCTTAATCTCTCATCAGTGATACCCGATGTCAGTCTTCATCAGTATTTATATGGTGATCAGGTGATCACATATCTTGGTTGCTCAAGACCTTCCCAGTTTGGCCTGTTATTGCAGCATAATTATTAAAGCATCCCCTCTTCGAATAAAAAATGTCCCAATCTGGGTGATAAATTACATGGTCACACTACCTTTATAGTCCCTTTTTCCCACGTTCACCCAAAACTACCATTTCCAGAGTGCCTGCTAACTGTACTAGGCATATCACATCCGTAATTACTAATCCTTATACGTCACTGAGCTTTGTTTCCTTATCCCCATGTGAAAACAGGTTCAGGTAGAGGTTAATTGCCTTAATTAAGGCCACATAAATATGTGGCTGAGACTGGAGGGATGAAAACAGTTGTATCTGGCTCTGAGACCTCTCCTTATTTTCTTCTCTCTTAGCATTTGTATGATTCTTTCACTCTCTGGATATCTCCAGATGACACCTTTTCTTCTACCTTAGGTTATAGCAACATAATTGTCTATCCACAGTTACGGGAGGGCTCCCCAACCAGATGGCCTGTGCCCCTTGTCAGTTTTATATTCCCAGGGCCTGAGGGATTGTTTGGCCCACATAAAGCCCTTAGTAACTATGTGCAGTTACTATACATATAACTATATAAATATCTGTAGTCTTACTACTATTTACATTTATCCCAGGTGTTGAATTTAACTCTCATGATTTCTTGGCTTCCCTAGAGGCAGACTTCTCACATATTCATTCCACGTACTCCTCCATTCTCTGATATAGTCAGACACAGTCTGCTGAACACAATTTCCACCCGATGATTAGAAAACATGGCCCAATCAAAAGCACATCTGCCCCAACATCCTCCGTTATAATTTGTCAGTGCCAGGTGCCACCTCTTGCATTCTGAAAGCACCAGCCCTTTCCTCCTACCCAAGCTACAGAGACAGTGATATTTCCTCCCTTGGCAAAGGAAATGGGCTTCACTTTTTGTATTCACATGTTGGGAGTGGATTAAAAACACTTTTGATCCTCTATGCAATAACTAACTTTAGCGTTATATGGTTTTAAGCTAGAACAATGATTCTCAATGCTGGCTGCACAATAAAATCACGCAGGGAGCTTTTTAAAATAACTTCTGCCTGCACCCCACCACAGACCACTTGCATCAGAATCTCTGGGCATCCACATTTTGTAAAACTTTCCCTCAGGGAATTCTAATGTGCAGCCAGCTTGAGAGATACTCAGCTAAAAGGAATACTCCTTTCCTTTTGGAGACTTTGGAAAACATTGTAAAAGATTCCCCAAATAAGAAAATCTCCAAAAAGATAAAGAAACCATCCTATTAATCTGGTGCAAACTTGTGATTACATAATATTTGCTAATGGGAAAGTGTAGAGTCAAATTTATCCGTACACATAAGTATTAGAGAAACTCTGATTTATTGTCAAGGTGTTTCTACAGCTGTCATCACAAATGACAGTTCTCTTTCATCAATAAATGTGTTATTTTTAGTGAAGACACCTACCCCATCCATAGATCATGTTATGAGTTGAATCGTGTCCTTCCGAAATTCTTATGTTGGAATTCTAATCCAGAGTGCCTCAGAATGTGACCTTATTTGGAGATAGGGTCTTTACGAAGGTAACCTAGTTAAGGTGAAGTCGCTGGGGTGGGCCCTGGTCCCATGTGGCTGGTGTCCTTTGGACCCCGGCTCTATGGATAAGAAGCACACGGGAAAGGAGGACTTCCTTATCCAAATGGAACTGTGAGGGATGGTGATAACTGTTGCTGCAAGTGAGCTGAAGACAGGGATGAGCCTTCTCTGTTTCATCGAACACGTTTTCCTAGTATACCGGGAAGTATACCGGGCGGTGTTGAAAAATGAACCACCTTCCTCATAGATGCCTGGAATAATCATGTGGAAAGAATGAGTAGAAAACTGGGGCTGAAGACTTCTCTTTGTTAATAGGTTGAAGGTTCCTGGCTGGGGGTCCTTGCCTGATGCAGTTTGAACTCAGCAGGGCAGCTTGATTAGTGACCACTCATTTTGTTTTCCCCGCTCATCTAAGCTCTAGAGCCCTGTTAGGTGAAAGTCCTTCTCTAGTGATGACCTTGGCTGAAGTGCCTCAGAATAACTTAAGTGGTTTAAATGTTACTGGCAAGGGACCCTGGGCTGTCATGACCCAGTAACCTCATTTATGCCATGCAAGGTTGCACTTGCTGGCTCAATAAGGAGAGACTCGCATTTGGGCAGAATTACAAAAATCATCAGCACGTTCCTTAGAGGGCTTAATCCCAATAATGCACGCCTTCTAGTGCCATTACGTAGTTCACCTTTTAGAGCATGCTCAGCTAGGCATGATAATTATGTCTGTGTTCTAAAAATGGAATATAAGAAAGTCCTAAAAGATCCATATTTCATATTAATATAAAATTACATCTCGGGCGAGTTTTTTTCTTAGTTTGAGAAGAGCTGGTCATGAAGGTTAATGATTTAATTAAGCCCACTGCCCACCCCTGCACCCACACTCTCACCCCGGGAGAACGTGGAGGCTGACGCAGCTAACAGCAGACACTGGAAGGAAAGCATTCACGGGATAGCAGCTTGGCTTTTCAGTTGATGACAGTTTTATTATTGCATCTTGAACTACTGTAATTAGCTCTTGGAGTTGCAGGGGGAATGTTCCTCTGATTGGGAAGGCTGAAGTACAATCTTTGCTGGTAAAGAACAGGACTCCAGTGGTCATAGGGAATCAGAGTCTTCTCTTCGACAAGAGCAAAGGTCTCATTCATTAAATTGCTGTAGTTTTAATCTAAGTGTCCAGGGTTCAAGGCCACTGTGTAGTCAATGATGTGTTTAGGGACAGCAGAAGTGGCTCAGGCACTGATTCTCTTTTCTCCCCGCTGCCCAGTATCATAATTCAGCTCACATCTAATGAGGGAATGGTGGAAAACTGAATACAAATCCTATTTCCACCACTTACCTACTGTGTAATCATCATTCATTCATTTCATTCATACATCCATTTATTCCATTCATTCATCCAACTTTGCTTATATTCCTTCTGTTATTAAGCACCAGGTACCTGAGATACATCACTGAACAAAATAAGCAGAGGTTTCTGTCTTCATGGAGCTTACATTCTAGGGGGGGCAGAAAGTGACAGGAAATACAGTATGTGAATTACATAGTTTGTAAGGAGATGGTAGAAGCTGGGGAATAAAAGGAAAACCAGAGTCGGTAATGACAGCAAGGAAAAAGGGCACACAGGTTGTAATTTTAAAGCAGAAGGGTGGGTTAGACATGATTGAGAAGGTGTCCATTGGGCAGAGGCATGCAAGGGACAGATGCAGCCAGCAGACTTCTGGGAGAAAAGCAGTCTGGGCAGAAAAAAGGCCTTGCCGAGGTCTTGCATCAGAAACCCTAGGAAACAGCAAGAGGGGCAGCAGGGCAAGCCAGGCAAGAGACAAAGTCTGAGAAGAGACAAGAGCCAAATCACGCCAGGCCCGGGAGCCATTGCAAGGACTCTGGTGTTTCCTCGGAGAGAAAGAGGACACTGCAGGTTTTGCTCCAAGGAGTGACCAGACCTGACTTATGTTAAAAGAATCTCTTATGCTGCGTGCATAAGACTGCAGAGTGCAGGCAAGAGTGGAAGCAGGCTGGGTATTTAAACTCTTTAAGACAGGTTTCTCACTTAGCCAAGGACACTGTAGATGGTTAGTGAGTACCCTTCAATTTCCCCACCTGATATGAGCCTGTAGCCTTGGACAGCATCCATTGCAGCAATCATTCTTTGCAGGGGGCATTATGGATTGGTTTTGGTCTCTGACTCTCTTTTCCTGAATGCTGTCTTGTCTGGTGGGTAACAAACACCCACTCCCATCAGTGCAACTGAGTGCCACAGCTTTCTCTGAGGGACCGCACACACTGGACCCAGTTCCTGCACCAATATTCAGAGTCATAGGGTCAGTCATTGCCCATTTTGATCTCTCACACTCCCACCCTACTGGCCAGACACGAGGTGTTTTCTCTCCCTTAAGAAACCCAGTCTGCAGTTCCTTCACTAAGACCTCCTCATTCAGCTCCCTTTATCATGTCCATGGTTTTAATGCTCTCCATCTACTCATACGTTATTAGTAGTAATGGTCCATTTTTCTCTTCCCAATTCAGTCCCCAAACTCACAGTGGGTGTTATCAACTTCTTGATAGACAATGTGACTACGTGGAAGAAGTCCTAGTATTAACAACTATGAATTGTATCTGCATTATAAAATGGTCCTTTTGACATTAACATAATCTGTATCTTTTTCTTTTTTTTTTTCATTTTTTTAATATAATTTATTTTATTATCATTAATTTACATAATTACATGTG